>CM038680.1:721699633-721918402 GCA_021605205.1 Aegilops longissima
ACCTCGAGTAAGCGAAGCGAAATATGCACAAGACAGTAACACTCACTTGAAGTTGTAAGGAAAGAGTATTTCCCTTTTGTTTTGATGTTGAAGGAACACCTTTAACAAGTTTTCCTCGGTATCTTTGGCTCTGTTTTGTACCGCCCATTCATTTACGATATTTGGGCTAATGAACCCAATGTCATAGATTTGTCCTCTTTTGCATTCGACGATCTTCAATCTGCATAATATAGTGAGGATAATTATATATACATGCGATGAACGAGCTAAGCTAGAGACTTAATTATAGAAATAATGCTTACAAACAATAGCAAGTCATGAGTTGTGTGTCGATGGCCTCTTGATTGAATAACTTAAATAATTCCACAAATTCAATAGGCATCAGGTCGACTCCAATGAAGTTGTGCTCATCTTTAATTCCCAGCATCATACTGTGGGTCCCATCCTTGCTGCAGGTTTCCAAGTACCAGTTATGTAATATTTGCATCATCGTTGGTAGATTCGAGAGCTGATAGGTTTGACGAGAGGCTTCCCGTGCTCGTATCTAAAGGTCTCTACTACCTCAGCCATTTCAAAATGTACATCATCGCCCATGTAATCACCAAGAGTGGTACCGACCACTAGCCCCGGATGATTAGCGATATCACTAGAAACCTTGAGAAGGAGGCATGATTGCTTCTCCTGTTCACCGAGCTGGGGAATTGTTTTCCCACTTCGTCTTGCAGCACTGTGATACATCTCCAACGTATCTATAATTTATGAAGTATTCATGCCATGTTTACAACAATTTTATATGATTTGATTAGAACTAACTCGGACTGACGCTGTTTTCAGCAGAACTACCGTGGTGGTGTTTTTGTGCAGAAATAAAAGTTTTCAAAACGAGCTGAAAATTTATGGAGAATATTTTTGGAAAATATAAAAAATACTGGAACGAAAAGATATCGGAGAGGAGTCCCGAGGCAACCACAAGGGTGGAGGGCACCCCCTGGGCGCACCCCCTGCCTTGTCATCCCCTCGTGAGCCCCCTTGACTTGTCCCCAATGCCAATACATACTATAAATCCCAAAACCTCAAGAAATAAATCTAGATCAGGAGTTCCACGACCGCAAGCCTCTGTAGCCACGAAAAACCAATCGACAACCCGTTTCGGCACCCTGCCAGAGGGGGAAACCATCATCGGTGGCCATCTTCATCATCCCGGTTGTCTCCATGACGAGGAAGGAGTAGTTCACCCTCGAGGCTGAGGGTATGTACCAGTAGCTATGTGTTTGATCTCTCTCTCTCTCTCTCTCTCTCTCTCTCTCTCTCTCTCTCTCTCTCTCTCTCTCTCTCTCGTTCTTGATTTGGCACGATCTTGCTGTACAACGAGCTTTGTTATTATAGTTGGATCATATGGTGTTTGTCCCCCTCTATACCTTCTTGCGATGAATTGAGTTTTACCTTTGAGGTTTCACTATTATCGGATTGAATACTATTATGGATTTGAGAACACTTGATGTATGTCTTGCATAGGATACCTGTGGTGACAATGGGGTGTTCTATTGATTCACTTGATGTATGTTTTGGCACTCAACTCGCGGATTCCCGATGTGACATTGGGGTAATCTATGCATAGGGGTTGATGCACATTTTCGTCCTTGTTTCTCCGGTAGGAATCTCGGGGCACTCTTTGAGGTTATTTATGTTGGATTGAATATTATGAATCTGAAGTTGTTTGATGCATATCGTATAATTGACCCACCGATACTTGTGGTGACATTGGAGTATCTAGGTGACATTAGGGTTGATTGATGTGTGTCATATGGTGTTATTTTACTACGAATGCTAGGGCTGTTTGTGACACTTATAGGAATAGCTCAATGGATTGATCGGAAAGAATAACTTTGAGGTGGTTTCGTACCCTACAAGCAATTTCATCTTATGTTCTCCACGATAGGGACTTTGGAGTGACTTTTGTCGCACGTTGAGGGATTGCCATATGATCTAATTATGTTATCATTGTTGAGAGAACTTGCACTAGTGAAAGTATGAACCCTAGGCATTATTTCCAAGCATTGCAATACTGTTATTGCTCACTTTTATCGCTTGCTACCTTGCTGTTTTTATATTTTCAGATTACAAAAACCTATATCTACTATCCATTGCACTTGTATCACCATCTCTTCGCCGAACTTGTACACCTATACAATTTACCATTGTAATGGGTGTGTTGGGGACACAAGAGACTCTTTGTTATTTGGTTGCAGGGTTGTTTGAGAGAGACCATCTTCATCCTACGCCTCCCACAGATTGATAAACCTTAGGTCATCCACTTGAGGGAAATTTGCTAGTGTCCTACAAAACTCCGCGCTTTGAGGCCCAACACGAGTCTACAAGAAGAAGGTTGCGTAGTAGACATCACACTGGTAGTACTTCCCGACCGTCACGCTTCATCATATGTCCTTTCAATACAGTGGTCGGAGGCGGTGGTGGTCGCTTAAGGGTATCCACAGAGTGCTTTGTTTTCGTTCGGATCTATTATTTCCTTCGGAGGTGGACGTTTCTGTTCAAAATGGGCCTGCACTTTGGCAGCCACGATGTCCGTGTTTTCCTCGTCAGTCCTCTCATATGGTAACTTTGGAGGAGCCCTGAGGATTGGACCAGCTTTGAATTTCTTGCCTGTTGTACTGCTAGCTGCTGGAGCGATGGTGCCTCTCTTTCGCTGTTGCTGAGGTGGAGGAGTCCGCTGACGCATCGGAGGAGGCGGTGTCCACTGACGTGTCGGTGGAGGCAGAGTCCGCTGACGTGCTAGAGACATCTGAGGCAGAGACGGTGCCCGAGGCGGCGGAGACAGCTCACGCGCCGGAGACGACTCAGGCAGCTGAGACGACTGAGCTGGACTGTGAGGAGTCTGTTGAGGGGCCTCCTCTGGATGAGTCTGCTGAGGCTGCATGCAGTTTGGAAGCTTGATGTTCTCCTTTCTCCATAGACAGGTAGTCCTTAAGGTATTTTACATAAGAATCTCCCCTTCACCTATAGGGTACTCAAGCTCCAGCCCCTCAAATCTGTCCATTATTTCATCCACCCCGACAATAGCAAAGCCATGTGGAATCAGACGACAATGGAAAGTTCCCTCGGCTCGAGGAGGTACGACATAGCCGACCGCCGCCTTCAAGGTCAGGTTATGGCATTTCACCATTAGCACACAATGCTTATTATCCGTGATACCATCCACGGGGTAGCGAGGGGCCATGATATCAGGCTTAAACAAGCTCCGTGGAAGCCACACTGCTTCTCCGCTGAGATGGCGGGGCAGCTTCAGGGGCAGTATCCAATGAAGGATCTTCGTGCCACTGAGATGATTGGACGATAGCTCGCTGGCTCTCAAGTTCCACTAGTTTTGCTAATCGTTCATTGATCTTCTGCATTTCACTTGCTTCCTGTATCTTCTTTCTCCCTCAGCTTCTA
This sequence comes from Aegilops longissima, assembly GCA_021605205.1. NCBI lineage: Eukaryota > Viridiplantae > Streptophyta > Magnoliopsida > Poales > Poaceae > Aegilops > Aegilops longissima. Next base: position 721,703,084 of record CM038680.1, read on the forward strand.
TAAGTGACACTGTTGTCCGGAAACCCATGCACCCACAAAATAGAGCCTGATGTGCCTCGTGTTCGTCCAGAGTGTTCAGGATTCCCGAGGGCCTTTGTCAGCTCGTCCTTCTCTCTGTCGGGATGGAACCTCCCTTCCTGCGCTGCCTTGATTTCTTCCTCAAGCTTCTTGATGGGTATTCCAAGTTGAGCCTTCGTCCAAACACACTTCCCTAATTCTGGGTCCAAAGTTCCCTCAACCCCGAAGAACAAAGTCCTTGACCGATCTGGCCAGTGCAATGTCGCTGGTTGGACCCCTTTAGCAAGCAGGTCTTGCTCAACTTTGTCGCACGTAGGCTGGGCTTTGTTGTAGCCACCTGACCCCCTAACATGATGATACTGCTTCTTTGCAGCATTTTGCTTGTTTATTTGTGACCTTTGCTTAGCCTTATCTATTTTCTTGTAGGCCACGAATGCGGTCCAGTGATCTCTTATCTTCTCATATTGACCGGTGAATTCTGGAGTCTTGTCTTTGTCGACGAATTTTTTCTTCAAATCTTTCTTCCAGTTCTTTAATAGTTCTGACATCTTCTAAAGAGCAAACGACTTGACCTTTGGGAGAATAACTGACTTATCCGGATCCTCCTCTGGCGATAGGCTGAAATTGGTCATCAGCAAGTTCCAAATATCATCTTTCTGTCTATATTGGACATAAGAAACTTCAGGGGTCCTTCTTCTTATTCCATTCTAGGATGCTGACCGGGACGCTGTCCCTAACAATAACTCCGCACTGATGTGCAAATGTGGCCTTGGTCCACTTGGGAGCAATCGGTTGTCCCTCTCGAGCGACTTCTTCGATCATGAACCTTTCATCCTGGCCCAACCTTTTCTTCGGGCCTCGTCTCCTTACTGAAGTTTGGCTCGATCCAGAGGGTTAAAATAAGAAAGAAGTCTCAATATATCACTACTAGGGAAAACCTTATACACAGAATCTTAGCAGGAGTGCGACACAAAAAAAGGCTCTATTGCTAATTAGCAGTAGCGCCGGTAACCAAAACTCGCTACTGATACAAATTTAGCAGTAGCGTGTGCAGGGCAAACCGCGCTGCTACAAATATCGACCGACAGTACCCACCAACCTAAGTTTAGCAGTAGCGCGGTGTCAAGACACGTGCTACTACTAACGCAATAGTAGTAGCTCGCTTTTTACTTAGGTCGCTGATGCTAATTTTGAAATTGGACACACGGTTGGCCCCGCTTAGCAGTAGCGCGTGTGAGAAAAGTGCGCTGCCGCTACGCTCTTATCAGTAGCGCATTTTTCCTCCCGCGCTACTACTAAGATGCAACACACCACCACCTTTCCCCACCCGTCCTCCCCTCCCATCTCCTCTCTTCCCTTTCCCCTACCTCCCATATCCTCCCTCGCTCACTCTTATTCTTCCTCAATACTTCTCCCCCCATTACTCTTCCTCTTCTACCTACCTTTCTCTCTCTTCATTACTCCTAGCTAACTACACCACCTCCATTAATGCATCTCCTTTCTCTTTTTCCTTCCCCCTCCACTAGTTGAAATTGTCTCCTCCCAAATTAGCTAGCTAGGTAGATGTAGCATTTAGTTAAGTGACCTATTTGCCCCCTAACTAGATCTATCTTTGTCAAGAAGAGCTTTGTGCACTTTTGATCTCCCTACATCATCATCTCCACCGTGTGCTCGATCTCGAGATAGAGGTGATTAAAATTTCATGCTTTTGCAAAATGGAAATATGTGTATGTGTGTGATATGATAATTGGACGATATGATGGAAATTGTGTGTGTGGCATGAGTTAACGCCAAATTGTGCTTTTGAGTTGCCTATGTTTTGCCGAAATGTTGATTTATTTCGGTCTCGGCGAATTCCGGGCAAAGTCTAGATCTATATGTCCTATTTTTAGGGAAGGTCGTGCCAAATTTTTGTATGACTTTGATGCATGCACGCATTTTTATAATCAATTTGTTTATTTTTACCGTACAGACATTCACGATGGTCAGTGGAACAATGGTGGACAGGTGGTTGCGGTCGCCGGTGCAGGACATGAAATAAAATAACCGGACAAAGGTTTTATGTCCGTGTCGAAAATGCAAAGGAATAGTTTGGCTCGACCCCTATGACAATGGTCGTGTCGAAGTGCACCTGCTCATGATTGGTTTCATGGATAGCTATACTCGGTGGATAATTGAAGATGAGGATGACGATATTGAGGACGCCGACGGGGCAGGCAATGACGACACGGGGCAAGACGAATAGATGATCGATAATGGCGGCGGGGAAGAGGTCGGACATGGCGGCGGAGAAGGGGCCGGACATGGCAGAGGAGAAGGGGCCGGACATGGCGGCGGAGAGAATGTGGACTCCACGCAACAAAGTTCATTGGTACTAAGTTCAGTCGTGCGGGACCCTCATGTTCAAGCACTGCTTCGCAAGGAGACGAGTACTGTTAGAGCTGCTTCTAGAGAGGAGGCTAAGCTGGAGCAACTGGTGGTAGACTCTAACAGTCCATTGTATGATGGTTGCAATCCTGAGGTGACCCGCTTGAGTTTCAGGCTCCAACTCCTGAAGACAAAGGCTAAAAACAAATGGACCGACACTAGCCTCAATGAGCATCCCAAGTACCTAAGGGATGTTCTTCCCGCGGGGAATCTATGTCCTGCTAGTGTTGATGAGGCCAAGAAGATCGTGTGCCCTCTTGATCTACCGCACGTTAGATACCATGCATGCATCAACGATTGCATAATTTATCGTAAGGAGCACACGGAAAAAACAAGTTGTCCGGTGTCCAATGCTTCTCGATACAAGAAGGCCAGGAAGAAATGTCCCCAGAAAGTTGTATGGTACTTACCTATCACTCCCGTCTCCAGCGGTATTTCGTAGATCCCAAGGAAGCAAAGCTAATGCGCTAGCACGCGGAGAGGAAGAAGCCCGACGATGGAGATGATGCGAAGCTGAGACACGTCAAGGATGGAAGCCAGTGGAGAGCGTTGAACAACTTCTATCGGTATTTCGAATGTGATGCAAGGAACATCGTGCTCGGCACGTGTACCGATGGAATGAATCCGTTTGGCAAACAGAACACCAACCATAGCACATGGCCCGTGTTTGTATGGATGTACAACCTCCCCCCTGGTTGTGCATGAAGTCGAAGTACATTCACATGAGCATGTTGATTCAAGGGCCGAAACAACCAGGAAATAATATTAATTTGTATCTGGGGCTACTTCAAGAGGAGTTAGACACGTTATGGAAAACACCGGCCAAGACATGGGACGCCAGCAAAGGCGAGTATTTCTACATGAGAGCCGCGCTGATCACGACGGTGCGCGACTATCTCGGTTACGGATATGTCGCAGGCCAGGTGTGCCATGGATATTACGGATGCACGCGGTGCATGGATGATACGACATCTCAGCAGCTAACGTCAAGGAAAGATGGCGGGTCTGGGAAAATCGTGTACGCGGGGCATCGAAGATGGCTCGAATAGGACAACCCATGGAGAAATTGTGGAGATCTATTCAATGGTCACGCTGAGCATCGATGACCTCCACGTAAGCGGAGCGGCACCGAAATTGATGAGCTGTTGAAAATCTGGAAGGAGTGCCCCGCGCCGGGAAAGACGATAAAAGGCGCCGGAGCCGCTGCTAAAGGTATGGAAGACGAGGTCTATGTTCTGGCACTTGGAGTACTAGCACAAACTCGATACACCTCATTGCCTTGATCAAATGCATATTTGTAAGAATGTCCTTGAGAGCTTGCTCACGAAACTGATGAACATGCCGGATAAGACCAAGGATGGGCCGAAGGCAAGAAAATACTTGCAAGATTTGAATATCAGGGAAGATCTACACATGCCGCCCCGTAAAAAGTCAGATGAGACAGAGACGGAGACAGAGGCACGGGAGAAGAAGGGCAAGAAAATAAAGAAAGAGGATTATTGCCCCCCTTCTTGCTTCACCTTAAGTTAGGCTGAGATCGATCAATTCTTTAAGTGCCTTACCGGAGTCAAAGTTAGTCCAGTTACTGTGGAAAGATAAGATATCTAGACACGGACAATAAAAGGTTCAGCGGGATGAAGTCCCATGACTGTCATGTGATGATGATGCAAATACTACCTGTTGCCCTTAGAGGGATAATGGACAAGCACGTCCGTGACACGCTTATTGGTCTCTGCAACTTTTTCGACGTCATCTCTCAAAAGTCGATCAGTGTGAAGTAGGTCTGAAGGCTACAGGAAGAGGTCGTTGTGATACTGAATGAGCTTGAGATGTACTTCCCGCCCGCGTTCTTTGACGTGATGGTGCATCTGTGTGTCCATATTGTGGACGACATAATACACCTAGGGCCGTCATTCTTGCACAACATGATGTCATTTGAGAGGATGAATGGGATCATTAAAGGATTCGTTCGTAACATGTCCCGTACGGATGGAAGCATCGTCCAGGGCTATCTCACACAAGAGTGCATCTCTTTCTGCGAGAATTTTCTATATGGCACAGACCAGCCGCCTGGTGTTAGTGTTGGTTTGCCTGTTAACAAGCACGATGGGAGGCTCGAAGGAGAAGGTCACTGTCGGTGTCAAAACCGGCGGATCTCAGGTAGGGGGTCCCGAACTGTGCGTCTAGGCGGATGGTAACAGGAGACAAGGGACACGATGTTTTACCCAGGTTCGGGCCCTCTTGATGGAGGAAAAACCCTACGTCCTGCTTGATTAATATTGATGATGTGGGTATTACAAGAGTAGATCTACCACGAGATCAAGGGGGCTAAACCCTAGAAGCTAGCGTATGGTATGATTGTTGTTGTGTCGTACGGACTAAAACCCTCCGGTTTATATAGACACCGGAGAGGGCTAGGGTTACACAGAGTCGGTTACAATGGTAGGAGATCTACATATCCGTATCGCCAAGCTTGCCTTCCACGCCAAGGAAAGTCCCATCCGGACACGGGACGAAGTCTTCAATCTTGTATCTTCATAGTCTTGGAGTTCGGCCGATGATGATAGTTCGGCTATCCGGACACCCCCTAATCCGGGACTCCCTCAGTAGCCCCCGAACCAGGCTTCAATGACGACGAGTCCGGCGCGTATATTGTCTTCGGCTTTGCAAGGCGGGTTCTCCTTCAAATTTCATGTGCTTGCCGAATAGTGTCCGGCTTCCTTATAAATGTTGCGCTCCTTGGCTTCCACGTACAATAATGGCCCTCTTCCACGTGTCGTATGAATGCGAAAAGCTAGGGTATTTTTGCGTTTTACCCCCTAGCCGTGCGAATAAGCTGCCTATAAGAGAAGCGAGGATCTAGATCCAAATCACACCATCCTCCTTCCGCAAGTACTCATCGAAGCGCCTCTGACAAAAATCCATTCCATCATGGATAGTCGACGCGGCTCCTCTGTTGGGGAACGTAGCAGAAATTCAAAATTTTCCTATGTGTCACCAAGATCTATCTATGGAGAAACCAGCAACGAGGGGAAGGAGAGTGCATCTACATGCCCTTGTAGATCGCTAAGAGGAAGCGTTCAAGAGAACGGGGTTGAAGGAGTCGTACTCGTCGTGATCCAAATCACCGGAGATCCTAGTGCCGAACGGACGGCACCTCCGCGTTCAACACACGTACAGCCCGGTGACGTCTCCCATACCTTGATCCAGCAAGGAGAGAGGGAGAGGTTGAGGAAGACTCCGTCCAGCAGCAGCACAACGGCGTGGTGGTGATGGAGGAGCGTGGTGATCCAACAGGGCTTCGCCAAGCACCGCGGGAGAGGAGAAGGGAGAGAGGTAGGGCTGCGCCAGGCAGAGGTCAAAACTCATGTGTTGGCAGCCCTCAAGACCTCAACTATATATAGGGGAGAGGGAGGGGGTGCGCCCCCTCTAGGGTTTCCACCCCAAGGGGTGCGGCAGCCCCAATCCCATCTAAGGGTGGCGGCCAAGGGGGTGAGAGGGGAAACTTGCCCCCCAAGTTTAGGTGGAAGCACCCCCTCCCCAAGCCCTAGGCGCCTTGGGCCCTTGTGGGGGCGCACCAGCCCACCTGGGGCTGGTTCCCTCCCACACTTGGCCCATGCAGCCCTCCGGGGCCAATGGCCCCACTTGGTGGACACCCGGGACCCTCCCGGTGGTCCCGGTACGTTACCGATAAAACCCGAAACTTTTCCGGTGACCAAAACAGGACTTCCCATATATAAATCTTTACCTCCGGACCATTCCGGAACTCCTCGTCCGGGATCTCATCCGGGAGTCCGAACAACATTCAGTAACCACATACAAACTTCCTTTATAACCCTAGCATCATCGAACCTTAAGTGTGTAGACCCTACGGGTTCGGGAACCATGCAGACATGACCGAGACGTTCTCCGGTCAATAACCAACAGCGGGATCTGGATACCCATGTTGGCTCCCACATGTTCCACGATGATCTCATCGGATGAACCATGATGTCAAGGACTCAATCGATCCCGTATACAGTTCTCTTTGTCTAGCGGTATTGTACTTGCCTGAGATTCGGTCGTCGGTATGCCGATACCTTCTTCAATCTCGTTACCGGCAAGTCTCTTTACTCGTTCCATAACACATCATCCCGTGATCAACCCCTTGGTCACATTGTGCACATTATGATGATGTCCTACCGAGTGGGCCCAGATATACCTCTCCATCACACGGAGTGACAAATCCCAGTCTCGATTCGTGCCAACCCAATGACACTTTCGGAGATACCTGTAGTGCACCTTTATAGCCACCCGATTCGTTGTGATGTTTGGTACACCCAAAGCATTCCTACGGTATCCGGGAGTTGCACAATCTCATGGTCTAAGGAAAAGATACTTGACATTAGAAAAGCTTTAGCATACTGAACTACGATCTTTGTGCTAGGCTTAGGATTGGGTCTTGTCCATCACATCATTCTCGCTAATGATGTGATCCGTTATCAATGACATCCAATGTCCATGGTCGGAAACCGTAACCATCTGTTGATCAACGAGCTAGTCAACTAGAGGCTTACTAGGGACATGGTGTTGTCTATGTACCCACACATGTATCTGAGTTTCCTATCAATACAATTATAGCATGGATAATAAACGATTATCATGAACAAGGAAATATAATAACTAATTTATTATTGCCTCTAGGGCATATTTCCAACAGTCTCCCACTTTTACTAGAGTCAATAATCTAGTTCACATCGCCATGTGATTAACACTCACAGGTCACATCGCCATGTGACCAACATCCAAAGAGTTTACTAGTGTCACTAAACTAGTTCACATCATCATGTGATTAAGACTCAATGAGTTCTGGGGTTTGATCATGTTTTGCTTGTGAGAGAGGTTTTAGTCAACGGATCTGCAAAATTTAGATCCGTATGTACTTCGCAAATCTCTAGGTCATATTGTAAATGCTGCTTCCACGCTCCACTTGGAGCTTTTCCAAATGGCCGCTCCACTATACGTATCCGGTTTGCTACTCAGAGTCATTCAGATAGGTGTTAAAGCTTGCAACGTCGTAACCCTTTACGCCGAACTCTTTATCACCTCCATAATCGAGAAACAAATCCTTATTCCTCTAAGGATAATTTTGACCACTATCTGGTGATCCACTCCTTGATCACCTTTGTACCCTCTTGCCAGACATGTGGCAAGGCACACATCAGGTGCGGTACTTAGCATAGCATACTATAGAGCCTACGTCTAAAGCATAGGGGACGACGTTCGTCCTTTCTCTCTTTTCTGCCGTGGTCGAGCTTTAAGTCTTAACTTCGTACCTTACGACTCAGGCAAGAACTCCTTCTTTGACTGATCCATCTTGAACACTTTCAAGATCATGTCAAGGTACGTGCTCATTTGAAAGTATCATTAAGCGTTTTTGATTTCTCCTCATAGATCTTGATGCTCAATGTTCAAGTAGCTTAATCTAGGTTTTCACTTGAAAAACACTTTTCAAATAACCCTATATGCATTCCAGAAATTCTACATCATTTCTGATCAACAATATGTCAACAACATATACTCATCAGAAATTCTATAGTGCTCCCACTCACTTCTTTGGAAATACAAGTTTCTCATAAACTTTGTACACACCCAAAATCTTTGATCATCTCATCAAAGTGTACATTCCAACTCCGAGATGCTTACTCCAGTCCTTAGAAGGATTGATGGAGCTTTGCATACCTTTTAGCATCCTTAGGATCGACAAAACCTTTCTGATTGTATCGCATACAACCTTTCCTTACGAAGACTGGTAAGGAAACTCATTTTGACATCCATCTGCCAGATTTCATAAATGCAGCTAATGCTAACATGATTCCGACGGACTTAAGCATCGTTACGGATGAGAAAATCTCATCGTAGTCAACTCCTTGAACTTGTGAAAAACTCTTCGCCACAAGTCGAGCTTCATAGACGGTGACATTACCGTCCATGTCCGTCTTCTTCTTAAAGATCCATTTATCTCAATGGCTTGCCGATCATCGGGCAAGTCCACCAAAGTCCATGCTTTGTTCTGATACATGGATCCTATCTCAAATTTCATGGCTTCTAACCATTTGTCGGAATATGGGCCCACCATCGCTTCTCCATAGCTCATAGGTTCATTGTTGTCTAGCAACATGACCTTCAAGACAGGATTACTGTACCACTCTGAAGCAGTACGCATCCTTGTCGACCTACGAGGTTTGGTAGTGACTTAATCCGAAGTTTCATGATCACTATCACAAGCTTCTACTTCAATTGGTGTAGGTGCCACAGGAACAACTTCCTGTGCCCTGCTACACACTAGTTGAAGTTGTGGTTCAATAACCTTATCAAGTCTCCACCATCCTCCCACTCAATTCTTTCGAGAGAAACTTTTCCTCGAGAAAGGACCCGTTTCTAGAAACAATTACTTTTGCTTTCGGATCTGAGATAGGAGGTATACCCAACTGTTTTTGGGTGTCCTATGAAGATGCATTTTATCCGCTTTGGGTTCGAGCTTATCAACCTGAAACTTTTTCACATAAGCGTCGCAGCCCCAAACCTTTACGAAACGACAACTTAGGTTTCTCCAAACCATAGTTCAAACGGTGTCATCTCAACGGAATTATGTGGTGCCCTATTAAAGTGAGTGCGGTTGTCTCTAATGCCTAACCCATGAACGATAGTGGTAATTCGATAAGAGACATCATGGTACGCACCATATCCAATAGGGTGCAACTATGATGTTCGGACACACCATCACACTATGGTGTTCCAGGCGGTATTAATTGTGAAACAATATCCACAATGTCTTAATTGCGTGCCAAAGCTCGTAACTCAGATACTCATCTCTATGATCATATCATAGACATTTTATCCTCTTGTCACAATGATCTTCAACTTCACTCTGAAATTACTTGAACTATTCAATAATTCAGACTTGTGTTTCATCAAGTAAATATACTCAACATCTACTCGAATCATCTGTGAAGTAAGAACATAACGATATTCACTGCATGCCTCAGCACTCATTGGACTGCACACATCAAAATGTGTTACTTCCAACAAGTTTCTATCTTGTTCCATCTCACTAAAACAAGGCTTTTCAGTCATCTTGCCCATGTGGTATGATTTGCATATCTCAAGTGATTCAAAATCAAGTGAGTCCAAACGATCCATCTGCATGGAGTTTCTTCATGCGTATACACCAATAGACATGGTTCGCATGTCTCAAACTTTTCAAAACGAGTGAGTCCAAAGATCCATCAACATGGAGCTTCTTCATGCGTTTTATACCAATATGACTTACATGGCAGTGCCACAAGTAAGTGGTACTATCATTACTATCTTATATCTTTTGGCATGAAAATGTGTATCACTACGATCGAGATTCAATAAACCATTCCTTTAGGTGCAAGACCATTGAAGGTATTATTCAAATAAATAGAGTAACCATTATTCTCCTTAAATGAATAACCGTATTGCGATAGACATAATCCAATCATGTCTATGCTCAACGCCAACTCCAAATGACAATTATTCAGGTTTAATACTAATCTTGATGGTAGAGGGAGCGTGCGATGTTTGATCACATCAAACTTGGAAACACTTCCAACACATATCGTCAGCTCACATTCAGCTAGTCTCCGTTTATTCCGTAGCTCTTTTATTTCGAGTTACTAACACTTAGCAACCGAACCGGTATCTTAATACCCTGGTGCTACTAGGAGTACTAGTAAAGTACACATTAACTTAACTTCTATTGACCTTGCCTGCCTTCTCATCTACCAAGTATCTAGGGTAATTCTGCTCCAGTGGTTGTTCCCCTTATTACAGAAGCACTTAGTCTCGGGTTTGGGTTCAACCTTGGGTTTCTTCACTAGAGCAGCAGCTGATTTGCCGTTTCATGAAGTATCCCTTCTTGCCCTTGCCCTTCTTGAAACTAGTGGTTTCACCAACCATCAAAATTGATGCTCCTTCTTGATTTCTACTTTCGCGGTGTCAAACATCGTGAATACCTCAAGGATCATCATATCTATCCTTGATATGTTATAGTTCATCACGAAGCTCTAGCAGCTTGGTGGCAATGACTTTGGAGAAACATCACTATCTCATCTGGAAGATCAACTCCCACTTGATTCAAGTGATTGTTGCACTCATACAATCTGAGCACAAGCTCAACAATTGAGCTTTTCTCCCTTAGTTTGTAGGCTAAGAAAATCGTCGGAGGTCTTATACCTCTTGACGTGGGCACGAGCCTGAAATCCCAATTTCAGCCCTTGAAACATCTCATATGTTCCGCGACGTTTCGAAAATGTCTTTGGTGCCTCTATTCTAAACCGTTTAACTTAACTATCACGTAGTTATCAAAACGTGTATGTCCGATGTTCGCAACATCCACAAACGACGTTTGGGGTTCAGCACACTGAGCGGTGCATTAAGGACATAAGCTTTCTACTGTCCGCATAATCGCTACTATTAACTTTCAACTATATTTTCTCTAGGAACATATCTAAAATAGTAGAACTAAAGCGCGAGCTATGACATAATTTGCAAAGATCTTTTGACTATGTTCAGGATAATTAAGTTCATCTTATGAACTCCCACTCAGATAGACATCCCTCTAGTCATCTAAGTGATTACATGATCCGAGTCAACTAGGCCGTGTCCGATCATCACGTGAGACGGACTAGTCATCATCGGTGAACATCTTCATGTTGATCGTATCCACCATACGACTCATGCTCGACCTTTCGGTCTCTTGTGTTACGAGGCCATGTCTGTACATGCTAGGCTCGTCAAGTCAACCTAAGTGTTTCACGTGTGTAAATCTGGCTTACACCCGTTGTATGTGAGCGTAAGAATCTATCACACCCGATCATCACGTGGTGCTTGAAGCGACGAACTTTACGCAACGGTGCACAGTTAGGGGAACACTTTCTTGAAATTTTAATGAGGATCATCTTATTTACTACCGTCGTTCTAAGCAAATAAGATGCATAAACATGATAAACATCACATGCAATCAAATAGTGACATGATATGGCCAATATCATATTGCTCCTTTTGATCTCCATCTTCGGGGCTCCATGATCATCATCGTCACCGGCATGACACCATGATCTCCATCATCATGATCTCCATCATCGTGTCTCCATGAAGTTGTCTCGCCAACTTATTACTTCTACTACTATGGCCACCGATTAGCAATAAAGTAAAGTAATTACATGGCGTTGTTCAATGACACGTAGGTCATACAATAAATAAAGATAACTCCTATGGCTCCTGCCGGTTGTCATACTCATCGACATGCAAGTCATGAATCCTATTAAAAGAACATGATCAATCTCATACATCACATATCATTCATCACATTCTTCTTGGCCATATCACATCACATAGCATACCCTGCAAAAACAAGTTAGACGTCCTCTAATTGTTGTTTGCATGTTTTACGTGGATGCTATGGGTTTCTAGCAAGAACGTTTCTTACCTACACAAAACCACAACGTGATATGCCAATTGCTATTTACCCTTCATAAGGACCCTTTTCATCGAATCCGTTCCGACTAAAGTGGGAGAGACTAGCACCCTCTAGCCACCTTATGCACCAAGTGCATGTCAGTCGGTGGAACCTGTCTCACGTAAGAGTACATGTAAGGTCGGTCCGGGCCGCTTCATCCCACAATATCGTCGAAACAAGATTGGACTAGTAACGGTAAGCATATTGAACAAGATCAACGCCCACAACTACTTTGTGTTCTACTCGTGCAAAGAATCTACGCAATAGACCTAGCTCATGATGCCACTGTTGGGGAACGTAGCAGAAATTCAAAATTTTCCTACGTGTCACCAAGATCTATCTATGGAGAAACCAGCAACGAGAGGAAGGAGAGTGCATCTACATACCCTTGTAGATCGCTAAGCGGAAGCATTCAAGAGAACGGGGTTGAAGGAGTCGTACTCGTCGTGATCCAAATCACCGGAGATCCTAGTGCCGAACGGACGGCACCTCCGCGTTGAACACACGTACATCCCGGTGACATCTCCCACGCCTTGATCCAGCAAGGAGAGAGGGAGAGGTTGAGGAAGACTCCGTCCAGCAGCGGCACAACGGCGTGGTGGTGATGGAGGAGCGTGGTGATCCAGCAGGGCTTCGCCAAGCACCGCCAGGGAGAGGTCAAAACTCATGTGTTGGCAGCCCTGAAGACCTCAACTATATATAGGGGAGAGGGAGGGGGTGCGCCCCCTCTAGGGTTTCCACCCCAAGGGGTGCGGCAGGCCCAATCCCATCTAAGGGTGGCGGCCAAGGGGGGGGAGAGGGGAAACTTGCCCCCCAAGTTTAGGTGGAAGCACCCCCTCCCCAAGCCCTAGGCGCCTTGGGCCCTTGTGGGGGGGGGCGCACCAGCCCACCTGGGGCTGGTCCGCTCCCACACTTGGCCCATGCAGCCCTCCGGGGCCGGTGTCCCCACTTGGTGGACACCCGGGACCCTCCCGGTGGTCCCGGTACGTTACCGATAAAACCCGAAACTTTTCCGGTGACCAAAACAGGACTTCCCATATATAAATATTTACCTCCGGACCATTCCGGAACTCCTCGTGACGTCCGGGATCTCATCCGAGACTCCGAACAACATTCTGTAACCACATACAAACTTCCTTTATAACCCTAGCATCATCGAACCTTAAGTGTGTAGACCCTACGGGTTCGGGAACCATGCGCATATGACCGAGACGTTCTCCGGTCAATAACCAACAGCGGGATCTGGATACCCATGTTGGCTCCCACATGTTCCACGATGATCTCATCGGATGAACCACGATGTCAAGGACTCAATCGATCCCGTATACAATTCCCTTTGTCTAGCGGTATTGTACTTGCCTGAGATTCGATCGTCGGTATGCCGATACCTTGTTCAATATCGTTACCGGCAAGTCTCTTTACTCGTTCCGTAAGCATCATCCCATGATCAACCCCTTGGTCACATTGTGCACATTATGATGATGTCCTACCGAGTGGGCCCAGAGATACCTCTCCGTCACACGGAGTGACAAATCCCAATCTCGATTCGTGCCAACCCAACAGACACTTTCGGAGATACCTGTAGTGCACCTTTATAGTCACCCAGTTATGTTGTGACGTTTGGTACACCCAAAGCATCCCTACGGTATCCGGGAGTTGCACAATCTCATGGTCTACGGTAAAGATACTTGACATTAGAAAAGCTTTAGCATACGAACTACACGATCTTTGTGCTAGGCTTAGGATTGGGTCTTGTCCATCACATCATTCTGCTAATGATGTGATCCCGTTATCAATGACATCCAATGTCCATGGTCAGGAAACCGTAACCATCTGTTGATCAACGAGCTAGTCAACTAGAGGCTTACTAGGGACATGGTGTTGTCTATGTACCCACACATGTATCTGAGTTTCCTATCAATACAATTATAGCATGGATAATAAACGATTATCATGAACAAGGAAATATAATAACTAATTTATTATTGCCTCTAGGGCATATTTCCAACATCCTCCTCTCGCGCTCCCAGCCCTCAGCCAGGAGATTGGAGGAGATGTGCAGTTCCGCATAGCGAGTTAGTGACGCTCCAAGCAGAGGAATATCTTCCCCCAGCCTTCATGGTTCCGGTTCGAGCCGGACTGGCCACCTACGAGGGTGGAAAGCAGGCGGAGAGCGTCCCCAATCCCTCCAAAGGAGAGCGGGTATGCTTCGTCCCTTATCTAATAAGGGGACTCGGATTTCCCATACATCCGTTTCTCCGGGGGCTCCTGGAGTTCTATGGACTCCAGCTTCACCACCTTACACCTGCCTCCATTTTGCACATCGCGTGCTTTGTAGCTCTTTGCGAGCTGTTCTTGGGCATCGAGCCCCATTTTGCGCTGTGGAAGAGATTGTTTTGCCTCGTACCCCGTTCTCACGAGGGGTCGATATATCAAGTGGGCGGAGCCGAAATATGGCGCATCGCCGGGGCCAGATATCTATCCGGAACCCTGAAGAAGGTGTCCGAAGACTGGCCTTCGGAATGGTTTTATATGGAAGACGCCCCTCTGCCAGATCCAGTTCAGATCGGCCTCCCGGAGTTCAGCAACGCTCCCCTGAAGAAACGCCTGAGTTGGCGCCCGCGGAGCCCTCAACGGGAAGATGATGGGAGCATCCAATATCTGATGGGCCGGATAAGGTTACTGGCCCACCCCGGATTGACCATGATTGGAGTCATGGCCACGTGCATTATGCGAGGGGTGCATCCGCTCCAATATAGGGGCCACCCCATGTGGGATTTCAATGGGGAGGATGACGCTACCCGTCATGGCCGCAAGGGGCCGGTATCGGCCGCCGATCTGGTGAAGATCCTGTCTGGCTTGTACAAGGGGGAGAAGGAGGACTTCCTCCGCACGAGTCCATTGAATGGGTTCTCCATGAATAACCCTCGGAGCTGGGTAAGCGGACGTTTATCTATCCGATCCATATTCCCAAAGTCAAGTGTCTCACTTTGTGATTTTGACGCACGAGCTGCGCCGGGACGTGGAGGGCATACAAAGCCTGACTCCACAGCCCGAGGATCCGGGACGATCCCTTGATCCGGCCTCCGAAGAGGATCCGGACATAAAGGTGGAGCTGATTGACGGGGTGTTCCACCAACTTAGCATGGACAATTCTCTAGTCGCCATTACGGCTGACTACCCCGGTTTATCTCCGGCTTCCCAGGTGACTACGACCGGAGTCCTGACACCATTACTTGGCTCATGCTCATTTCTGACCACCGTATACCAACGGTGCTCCGCAGGAGGCGCCTTTAAGGCGGGAAGCCGAGCCCACGGCGGCTGACCAACAAGGGTCAGTTCGGCCCAGCAGGCGGAAGAGGAGTGCGGCGCGAATCGAAACGTCGCCGCAACGGTACGGTGCACCGCCGTTTTTAAGGGAAAGATTCCTAGGAGGTATATTAACGCTCATGATTTTGCCAGGAGAAAGAGCGCTCATCGGACAGTGTCCGGAGAGGTTGCCAATCAAGCCTCCGCCAGCCATGCTCCAATGCCTGGTCCGGAAGGGGAGGCGAACACAAGGCATGAGCCGGATGCTCCTCCAACGGAGGATGCCGACAGGCTGTCCGCCACCAGGTCTGAGGTGGAGAGCGCCATGAATCACAGGCGCCGCCGGACGGTTCTTCGTGACGCGTGTTTCTCTCCGGAGGCACTGAATGCCTTTAATGCGGGAGACGCGCACCTCCGTGCCGCTCGAGATGGTCTAACCAGAGCCACGGAGCAGTATGTGAAAGACATACGGGTGAGGAATTTTAATAGTTATATATGCCAGTAGCCCCCGAGACTTAAAATAGTTAGAATAACTGATTTAAGGATCATTTGTTATGCAGGATCTTACGAAGAAGAATACTTGTCTGTCCCAGGAGCTTCAAGAGTGCAAGGCCCAACTGCCGCGCTAGCCGCCGCAGGGGGAGCCACAGAGACCCCCTCTGGTAATACATACTTCGAAAAGATAAGTAGTTTATGAAGTGCGGCGTGTGCGTAAGTCTGACAATAATATTGCAGAGGGTACCGGACTGGAACCGGACAAGCAACATCTGCTGCGCCAGCTAAAGGCCGGCGAGAAGGTGCTTATGAGGGTGCAGTAGGAGAGGAACAAACTCCAAGATGCCAACACCCAGCTGGGCGAAGAACTAAAAGATGTTCGGGTCCAGCTGTCTGACTCCGTAAAGGAGAATCGGCGGCTTCGTCGCGGCATTTACAGTAAGTGCTTGAGCAAACTCTTTTGAAAAGAAGAGTTCGGCGAGGAAGTCGATTGACAGAAATGTGTCTGTAGGTGTGCTCACGGGTCGTCCGGCGGAGGAAATGCCTGGTTCCATGGGTGACCTTCTTCCCGAGCTGCTGCA
This sequence comes from Aegilops longissima, assembly GCA_021605205.1. NCBI lineage: Eukaryota > Viridiplantae > Streptophyta > Magnoliopsida > Poales > Poaceae > Aegilops > Aegilops longissima. The sequence goes on from CM038680.1 coordinate 721,719,440, forward strand.
ACTCCACGAACGTATTCGGCAGGCGATGAGCAGCGTCGTTCAGGCCTTATGGCCGTCCATCTCCCTACCCGAGGGTCTTGGAGGGCTTGCTGAGAAGCTTCAGGGAGTACGGCAGCGCTTTCGTCTGTGGAAGATATCGACCTGCCATCAAGGCGCCAGAGAGGCCTCGGCCATGGTGAAGACGCGGTACACGAAGGCTGATCCAAACCACATGGCCGAGGTCGGACCTATGGGGCCCGATGGGAAGGAGATCCCTGTGAGCTTAATGTATGGCCAAGTAGAGTTGGCCGCGAAATACTCCCAACGGGACTGTAAACTAGACAGCCTGTTAGATGGGATTGAAGAGGAGTTCATTCAATCAATTTGATGATGTAATTTTAAAATGACATGTAAAATGCCTTCTAGCCGGATTGTAGATCGTTTGTATTTGCGGACCTTTTCGCTTCAACCTCGGGACCCAACAGTCCGGAGTGTGTCCGAATACCCTAACGGTTATATAAAAACCGGGGCATGGATGGAGACCAGGCGTAGGGGTCATTAGTGCTTTATCAGACAAGTGCCCAACTAGTTATGTTATATTACATGGTTAGTAAGAAACATCTTCCAGGGAGAATAGTTCCGTTAGGGGTTCCTTTCCCTTGGAGGCATGCCCTAAGGTGCATGTACGTACTGCGAAGAGAGCAGAAAAAGCATCTAGGGGCAGATAAATAAATAATTAATAAATCATCTTTCAAGTCACCGACCGAATATTCCCTTAAGAACGCTAGCTTTCGGCTTCACCCAGTCTGAGGTACACATCCGGCTGACCCGGCAGTAAATATCGCAGAGGTGCTCCCTTTACCTCCTAGCCGAACAATCGGGAACGTAGGGGTAAGCACAGGAGCCAGGCAACCCTTAAGTCATATCGATGCATATAATGGTGAATAAAAGGTACATGCGGAAGTATGACACATGTGTTGGGCATGAAGCCCGTATAAATAAGCTTCTGTTAAAGAAGCCCCCAGGTATAATGAGTGCGAGTAGCACATCAATTGTGTGCGAACAATGCGCAGATCAGCCCTCAAAGGCTTTTATTAAAAAAGGGGGAAAAGAGGGGAACAAAAGACAGCGAAAATATAAAAGGTGGACGGAGGAAGGAGACGAACTCTGAGTCCGGCGCTAGGCGTAGAATCTTCGGAGACGGGCTGCGTTCCATGGGTTCGGCTCGAGTCGGTTGTCAGATGCGTTACATAGACGGTATGCTCCGCTGGTCAGGACTTGGTCGATGATGAAGGGACCTTCCCATTTGGGCTTAAGTTTGTCCTTTTTCTTGTCCGGCACGCGTAGAACTAGCTCGCCAACATTGTAAGTTTTGGCCCGTACTTCTCTGCTTTGATATCTTCGAGCCTGCTGCTGATAGAATGCGGAACGAGCTTATGCCACGTCCCGCTCCTCCTCTAAGGCGTCCAAACTATCCTGCCGATCCAACTCGGATTCTCTTTCTTCGTACATGTGCACGCGAGGTGAGTCATGAATCATATCGCAGGGCAAAACTGCCTCTGCGCCGTACACCATAAAAATGGTGTGAATCCGGTAGTGCGGTTCGGCGTGGTCCGCAGCCCCCAGAGTACGGAGTCGGGCTCCTCTACCCAGTGCGTGTTAGATTCCGTGAGGGACCGCACTAATCTGGGTTTGATGCCGCTCATGATTAGACCATTTGCTCGTTCGACTTGACTGGGGGTGATAGACTGAAGCGTAGTCGAGCCTGATGCCCATATTTTTGCACCAGAGTTTAACCTCGTCGGCCGTGAAATTCGTGCCGTTATCAGTGATGATGCTGTGGGGGACGCCATAACGGTGTACTACCCCGGATATGAAGTCTATCACGGGTCCGGATTCTGCCGTTTTAACTGGCTTGGCCTCTATCCATTTGGTGAATTTGTCCACCATGACTAATAGGTATTTTTGCTTGTGGGTTCCCCCTTTAAGGGGTCCAACCATGTCAAGCCCCTGGACATGACGGCCGGTGATGGGTATAGTTTTGAGGGTGGTGGGTGGCATGTGGCTTTGATTAGCAAAGAGCGGCAATCGACGCATCGTTGGACTAAGTCCTGAGCATCTGCCCGGGCAGTCGGCCAATAAAATCCTGTACGGAAGGCCTTGCCTACAAGGGCCCGGGCTGCAGCGTGGTGTCCGCCGAGTCCAGCGTGAATTTCAGCCAGGAGATTTCGCCCTTCCTCTTCGGAGATGCACCTTTGAAGGACTCCGGTTGTGCTTTTCTTATAAAGTCCTCCCTCATGGACCTTGTAGGCTTTAGATCGCCGAACTATGCGGATCTTCGGGGAGTTCCTTCCTAGTTAAATAGGCTAGGAATGGTTCCGTCCACGGGGCAATTACTGCCATTATTTCGTGGGCTGAGGGTGTTATTTCATTGGCTGAGCCACCGACTGTGTCAGAATGTTCCATGTTGGGTGGCGTGGTTGGTTCCGGGTTGTTATTTCCGGGCTCCTCTTCCCATAATACGGATGGCTTAAAGAGCCGCTCCAGGAAGATGTTTGGAGGGATGGCGTCGCGTTTTGCGCCGATGCGCGCCAACATGTCGATTGCCTGGTTATTATCCCGGGCTACATGGTGGAATTCGAATCCTTCGAACCGAGCTGACATTTTTAAGACGGTGTTACGATAGGCTGCCATTTTCGGATCCTTGGCGTCAAAGTCTCCATTTACTTGGGATATTGCGAGGTTTGAATCCCCGCGCACCTCTAGGCGTTGAATACCCATGGAGATTGCCATCCGGAGACCATGTAGAAGGGCCTCATATTTGGCTGCATTGTTGGAGTCCATGTACATTATCTGAAGTACGTATTGGACTGTGTCTCCGGTTGGGGACGTCAATACGATGCCAGCCCCCAAGCCGGCCAACATTTTGGAGCCGTCGAAATGCATGATCCAATTGGAGTATGCGCCGTACTCTTTAGGGAGTTCGGCTTTGGTCCATTCGGCGATGAAGTCAGCCAAAACTTGCGACTTTATAGCTCGTCGTGGTTTGTAGGTTATGTCAAATGGTAAGAGCTCAATGGCCCATTTTGCAATCTTGCCCGTCGCGTCGCGGTTGTTTATAATGTCGTTGAGAGGTACTTCGGAGGCCACTGTTATCGAGCACTCTTGAAAGTAGTGTCGCAGCTTCCGGGATGCCATGAACACCGCGTACGCTATATTTTGATAATGTGGATACCGGGACTTGCATGGAGTTAAGACGGTGGATACGTAGTACACTGGTTTTTGAAGAGGGAATTTGTGTCCTTCTGTTTCTCATTCGACGACGAGCACTGCGCTTGCAACTTGATGTGTTGCCGTGATATATAATAACATTGGTTCGCCTAGGTTGGGCGCGGCCAGGACTGGATTTGTTGCTAATATGGCCTTTATTTCTTTGAGTCCGGCCGTGGCAGCATCCGTCCACTCGAAGTGTTCGGTGCGCCGGAGGAGGCGGTAGAGAGGCAATGCCTTTTCTCCCAAACGGGAGATGAATCGGCTTAGAGCTGCCACGCATCCAGTCAGTTTTTGTATTTGTTTGAGGTCTTTTGGGATATCCAATTGTGACAGAGCTCGGATCTTGGCTGGGTTTGCTTCAATTCCTCTACCGGATACAATGAAGCCCAAGAGCTTTCCGGCTAGTACGCCGAAAACACATTTTTCCGGGTTGAGCTTAATGTCATATGCTCGGAGGTTATCGAATGTGAGCCTCAAATCGTCTACTAGAGTTTCGATGTGTTTGGTATTAACGACCACATCGCCTACGTATGCCTCCACTGTTTTGCCGATCTGGGTAGCCAGACATGTCTGAATCATGCGCTGATATGTTGCGCCGGCGTTTTTGAGTCCGAAGGGCATTGTGTTGAAGCAGAATGGTCCGTATGGAGTAATGAATGCCGTTGCGTCCTGGTCTGTTTCCGCCATCTTGATTTGATGGTATCCGGAGTATGCGTCGAGGAAACACAATGAATCGTGCCCCGCGGTAGCATCGATGATTTGGTCGATGCGGGGAAGGGGGAAAGGATCCTTTGGACAGGCCTTATTAAGGTCTTTGAAATCGACACAAAGGCGCCAGGATTTGTCCTTTTTTGGTACCATTACCAGGTTCGCTAGCCAGTCTGGATGTTTTATATCTCTGATGAATCCGACTTCTAATAGTTTGGCTAGCTCCTCTCCCATTGCCTGTCTTTTGGGTTCGGAAAATCATTGAAGAGCCTGTTTGACTGGCTTGAATCCTTTTAGGATATTTAGGCTGTGCTCTGCCAGCCTGCGTGGGATTCCTGGCATATCTGAAGGGTGCCAGGCAAAAATGTCCCAATTTTCCCGAAGGAATTCTCGTAGTGCGGCTTCTACATCAGGGTTTAATTGTGCCCCAATGGAGGACGTCTTTGTGGGGTCCGTTGGATGGACACTGAATTTGACTATTTAAATCGCTGGTTTAAAAGAGGTGGACTTAGATCTCTTATCGAGTATCACATCGTCCCTATTCACCGTGGAGCGCAGTGCAGTGAGTTCCTCTGCCGCTAGGGCTTCGGATAGTGCCTCTAGGGCTAGTGCGGTTGTCTTGTTTTCAGCGCGGAGTGCTATGTCCGGATAACTGACCAGAGTGATGATTCCATTGGGCCCGGGCATTTTAAGCTTCATGTATCCGTAATGGGGTACAGCTTGGAAAATTGTGAATGCCTCTCGCCCTAATAGAGCATGATATCCGCTGCTGAACGGGGCCACATGGAACGTGACTTCCTCGGACCTGTAGTTGTCCCGCGAGCCGAACACCACATCTAGTGTGATTTTTCCTGTGCAGCGTACTTCCCGACTAGGGATTATTCCTCTAAAGGTTGTGCTGCTTCGCTCAATGCGGCTCCAGTCTATTTCCATTTTTTGGAGGGTTTCCTCGTAGATGAGGTTTAATCCGCTGCCGCCATCCATGAGTACCTTGGTAAGACGAAAGCCGTCCACTATTTGACTGAGGACCAATGCGACTGGTGCTCGGGCTATTCGGAATTTAGGTTCGTCGCTGGCATTGAAGGTGATAGCCGTGTCGCTCCATGGATTTGTTGTTGCTACTTGGTAGACTTCGGCGAGGCTGCGGATTGTTCGTTTCCGCATATTATTTGATGCGAAAGTCTCGAAGACTGTCAATACCGTACTGGTAATGTTGGGCTGGTTCTCCGGGGCTAGAAGACCTTCGCCACTTTTGGCCACCTGCCGGAGTATCCAACATGCTCGAAGGCTATGTGTTGGAGTGGCGCCCTCTGTATTATGGATTTTGCAGGGTCCGCTGAGCCATCCCTCCAGTATGGTTCCGTACCCTTTAGGGGGGTTTTGCTTTTTGGTTTTTGACCCAGGTGCTTGCGCATAGTGCACCCTTTTATTCCGGACTAGGGTTGTGTTCAGGGCCGGATTGTCCCAAAATCTGGTTTCGGTTTTCCGCGCACTCTCCATCGCACAGTATTTTCATACTATGGTCGTCAGGTCGGCAAAGCGCGTAACTTCGCGACGACTTATGGCGTTCATGATTCCCTTGTCCGTGCAATTGTTGCAGAAAATAGATATTGCGCTTTCCTCACGGCAGTCCTTTATCCTGTCCATAACCAGGAGTAATCTGGCCCAGTGATGATTTAATGTTTCATCGGGCTCTTGCCGTATTTGAGATAGATCGCTTGTGTTTGGGTGGGCGGGTGGAATTAAATTCTGAACCCCGCCCAATCTGAGGCTCACAGGCCGAGGAGTTTCCGGATTTGGAAGCTTGGATTGCTGGACGTCGTCCAACGAATCTAGTCCGCTGCCTCACTTTAGGTTCAGTACTCGATTGACGTTCGTCCCTCCGCAGAAATCCGGCATGGAGGGATCGAGAATCCGGACATAACTGGTTTTTAACATAGAAGAAGAGTCGCCGCGTTGTTCTTCTACCACAGCAACGTGGTGGGTAGCCTGGGGAGAGTTAATTTCTCTCAGATCGGTTTTAAGCCCAATCTGGTCGTAGTCTGTAGCGACTCCTGAGCGGCGATCAAGATCAAGAGCTCGTTCTGAAAAGCTCCATCCGATCCAGCTGCTTGGTGAATTCCGAGTTGACGCGAAGATCACTTTTGATGACCTGAGAGGTCATCGTCGAAGCGGTGGCCGAACAGGCGGTCATAAGAAAACCACCTAGACGGATAGCTTGACCGGCGGCCAAAGCTCCTTTGGCAATGGTACCATCTTTAAAGACGGGAAGAGGCATCCTTCCTGATTGCGACGGCACAGAGGAACTCTCAATGAAAGCACCAACGTCGGTGTCAAAACCGGCGGATCTCGGGTAGGGGGTCCCGAACTGTGCGTCTAGGCGGATGGTAACAGGAGACAAGGGACACGATGTTTTACCTAGGTTCGGGCCCTCTTGATGGAGGTAAAACCCTACGTCCTGCTTGATTAATATTGATGATGTGGGTATTACAAGAGTAGATTTACCACGAGATCAAGGGGGCTAAACCCTAGAAGCTAGCCTATGGTATGATTGTTGTTGTGTCCTACGGACTAAAACCCTCCGGTTTATATAGACACCGGAGAGGGATAGGGTTACACAGAGTCGGTTACAATGGTAGGAGATCTACATATCCGTATCGCCAAGCTTGCCTTCCACGCCAAGGAAAGTCCCATCCGGACACGGGACGAAGTCTTCAATCTTGTATCTTCATAGTCTTGGAGTCCGGCCGATGATGATAGTTGACTATCCGGACACCCCTAATCCGGGACTCCTCGGTCCTCCAAGGGTCATAAGGGAACTACGTGGCATACTCGGATCGGCCTAGCGACTTTGTGAGCAAACTTGGTAGTGCTACAACACCTATCTGAGGTAGATCCTTTCGTGGCACTACACAAAGAAATTATCGCAAAGAAGTATTGTGACCGGGGGGTATGCAGGACGGACGCCGAAGTTACTAGAGAGCACAACTCCACTTTCCTGCATTGGTTCAAAGAGCATATTATTGCTAATCCCCCGGAGGAGGGCTGTAAGGATGGATTGCTCATATACGCCTTAGCACATGGCCCTCACCCGACCTCGTAACCTATCAGGCATACGATATCAACGGATACACGTTCTACACGGAGGCCAAAGATATGGACAGTGATGATCAGAACTCAAGGGTGACGATGGAATGCATGACCGGCAGCGACAACGGCGCAACTGAAAGATTTTATGGAAGGGTCGAGGAGATCTGGGAGCTTGACTACTCTGGACTGCACAACACGATGATGTTCCGTGTCAGATGGGCTAAGAATGTCGAAAGAGAAAACCGGAATTTCACTACCATGACTGTACCTGACGTCAAGAGCGCTACCGTGAACGCTATCGCAAAAAATGAGCCATGGGTACACGCTAAGCACGTGACACAATGCTTCTTCATAACTGACCCGCGCAATCCCAGCTGTATTGTCGTGAGGAGAGGCAAAAGGAACATCATTGGAATGGATGGAGTCGCCAACAAGGAAGACTACGATCAGTACGACAACCCAATGAGGGAAGATGACAATGATGATGAAGTGTATGTCAAAAGAAGAATCAATACTACATTACCTAAGAAAAATCATACTCCATGGAAAAGGCAAAGTCACAATGAGGGGCTCAATTATTCTTCAATGAACAAGAAGGGAAATAAGCTGACTCAAAAATGAAAACGTCAACGCTCAGGAACCGTATGTTATCGGTCAAATGATGTAATATATATGTTCCTATTTTGTATACCTACTTAGCCATTATTATGCATGGGTCCAATGATGTAATATATATGTTCCTATTTTGTATACATACTTAACCGTCAAATGATGCAATATATATCGCCTTCCCTTCATTCACTGCTCTCGGAAAAAAGGAAAAGAAAAGTGAGAGAAAATAAAGGAAAATAAAATAGAAGGAAACAAATAGGAAGACTTCTATATAGGTACTGGTTATAGCAGCAGCGCTTTTGTGAGAAAACAGCTACAGCTAGTCAAGATAGCAGTAGCGGTTTCTACGAAAACCGCTATAGCTACCTGGAGTAGCTATAGCGCGTTTCTCTTAAACGCGCTACTGCTATGCCCACTTAACCCTCAAAATCCCCACTCCTCTCTTCGTCCTGCCTCTTTTCCCCTCGGTCTCAAAACCGGCGGATCTCGGGTAGGGGGTCCCGATCTGTGCGTCTAAGGCTAATGGTAACAGGAGGCAAGGGACACAATGTTTTACCCAAGTTCGGGCCCTCTCAATGGAGGTAAAACCCTACTTCCTGCTTGATTGATCTTGATGATATGAGTATTACAAGAGTTGATCTATCACGAGATCGTAGAGGCTAAACCCTAGAAGCTAGCCTATGATGATTATGATTGTCCTTCCATGGACTAAACCCTCCGGTTTATATAGACACCGGAGGGGGCTAGGGTTTACACAGAGTCAGTTACAAAGAAGATCTAATATCCGGATCGCCAAGCTTATCTTCCACGCAAAGGAGAGTCCCATTCGGACACGGGATGAAGTCTTGAGTCTTGTATCTTCACGGTCCATCAGTCCGGCCAAAGTATATAGTCCGGCTGTCCGGATACCCCCTAATCCAGGACTTCCTCAGTAGCCCCTGAACCATGCTTCAATGACGATGAGTCCGGCGCGTAGATTGTCTTCGGCATTGCAAGGCGGGTTCCGTCTCCGAATATTCCAAAGTAGATTAAGGATTGTGTCCGGCTCTGCGAGATAATTTCCGCACACCACCATAGAGAGCATAACACTTCACAAATCTGATCTGCTGACAACAATTTTTTTAACGGTGTGCCCTATGGCCTGGTCCAGCATGGACCGATTTTTCTCATCCTGCCTCGCCAGAACAGAGATCGTGTTCCTCTTATCGTGGAATCTTCCATCAATACGGGCACATGCAACCCCACGACGCCTGTTGGTATGACTCCGTGTTTTTAGGTAAGTCCCGAGCGGTTATGCCAAGGACGCTTGATATTCACCCCCTTTATAGAGGGGCCGAGGCCTATCCCTCTTTTCTACCATGCTTGCGCCTTTCTGCATCTCGAGTTCTAACACCCGAAGCCCAAGCTCAAGCACTTCAGATCTTCAATCATGTCCGGATCCAACCTTCACGGCCGGTGGATGGCCTCCTCGGTCACAGAGGAGGACATCGCGAAGCTTAGGGAGGTCAGATATCTGACCTCCGACATCCAGCACATGCTTCCTACTCCAGGGTAGGTCATCCCTACTCCCGAGCCCAACGAGAGCGTCGTATTTGTTTCTCACTTCCTCCGCGGCTTAGGCTTCACCCTTGATCCCTTTGTGAGAGGGCTCATGTTCTATTACGGGCTAGATTTTCATGATCTAGCTCCGGACGCCATCCTTCACATTTCGTCGTTCATCATTGTGTGCGAAGCTTTTCTCCACGTCACCCCGCACTTCCGCTTATGGCTCAATACCTTCAATGTGAAGCCGAAGATGATCGAGGGGCGACACGCGGAGTGCGGAGGTGCTGTAATAAGAAGGAACGCCGATGCCCCCTGGCCAGAGGGCTCCTTCCTAGAGGTGTCCGATCTATGGCAGCGGAGGTGGTTTTACGTCACGGCGCCCAGAGGCACAAAGTGGGTGGCTGCCCCCGACTTCCGTTCGGGCCCTCCGCCTCAACTGGCATCATGGGCCAATGTAGGATGGGATTGGGGGCCTGCTAATGATGTACCAACATTGCAGAGACGCATCCGGGAGCTTCTTGAGAGGGACATTAGCCTTGTCAGCACAATTCAGGTAATGCTAGTCCGACGGATGTTGCCGTGCAAACGCCGGCCTCTTCGGATGTGGGAGTTCAATCCGGAAGGTCCGCGGACTATTCTGCACTTCTTCGGCATGACACTCGAAGGGATGTGTAAGTTATTCTTCGGACCACAAGTAAAGTATCCGGACACCATCGAGGATGCGGGCCTGAGCTGCAACCGCCCAGATACCCAAGTAAGTAACCCAGAAACCGAACACTTCGTTTATATTTATCATAACATTATTCTGAAAATCCTCCGAGGCCAGGAATGGCTCAGCAAGGCGGAGAGAATCAGGTGTCCGCCGCCACTTCCTGAAGGCTCGCCTAGTCCCGCCATAGCCAAGATGCTTGGTCGTGTGCTAAGTAAACTGCCCTCAGGGAAAGACGAAGGGAAGAACAGAGAAGCAGAACTTCACACATTGCACATCCAAACCAGGGGAATTGCTACCTCCCCAAAGGAGGATAGTTGGGGAGGGGAATCTAAGGTCTCCTCCCCTCGCGGCAAGAAGAGGGCCGCCTCCGAAGACTTGGAGACGGAGGTGCCCAGAGAAGGGAAGAAAACTTCACCAGGGGGCCCTGCCCCGAAGGGCGTCCTCACCGCGCCATGCCCGCAAATGGGCCAGCCCTCAGCCGAGCTGTAAGTTAATCGTAAATACAAAGCTAGTGCTTCCTCCTCCGAGAACAGTAACCAGGATCCATTCTTTGCAGTTCGGCTAGCAGCTCTTCTCGACAGAGTTCGTCTTCGGGGGATCTCCTTCCAGAGATGATGGAGAGTGAAACCCCACTGACCTCTCCACCTCATGGGGTGGGCGACCCCGAGGTGTCGTCACGGAGGAGTCCAGATTCGCCGAGGCCAGAAGCTAGTACTTTGGCTGCCCTGAGCCTGGAGCGTTCGGCTCCCACGAGGGGCGATAAGAAAGGTCCGACACAGTTCGGCGACCAGCTAGATACGCCGACGGGCCTTCTGGAGCGAGCTGCTCTCTCGGAGGATCACAGTTCATTAATGAGCACGGTGCTTGAGAAGATTTCATCCGCCACAAGCGGGTTGAATGAAGCTTTTATGAGCCTGCTTAGAGGCTTTGAGGTATGTAACGAAATACGTAATTCTTGATTGTGGCGCACGCGCTAGGTGTGCTCCATATGGATAGTAGCCCCTGAGACTCTGGTTGCCAGCCCAAGGCGGCAAACGGAGGATCACATCATTGAGTAATGATCATATTGTGTTTATGCACAGGTGGCTAGGGTCCGGCAGCCGACCGGTCCATTGAAGTGGCCGAACTGAGGCGACAGATTGGAGTTATTGATGCTGATATCACACTTATGAACGAGCGGCTTAACGAGTCACAAGGTATGTGCTTCTGCTTTCCTTATTTGTTATAGGAAAAACTAAGAGGAGCATTATGTTAATGTCATATGCTTGGACTGTAGACGGAGTTGCTGCCGTGGAAGCCCTGAGGGCGGAACTTGCCCTGGCCAAGGAACAAGCCCGGGCTAGCAATGCGGCTGCCCTAATGGCGGCCGAAAAGTTGAGAGCCGAACAGGCTGCTCGTCGCTGAAGTGAAGACAAAATAACCGAGATGGCTATGGAGCTAAAAAATTCCGCCGACCGGTATGAGCTCCTTGAAAAAGAGAATAAGGCTAATTCGGCTGACCTGAAGAAGGCCCTTGATGCGGCCAAGGAGACACGTTCTGAAATTAGGGATGCGCGGGAGGAGCTTCGACAGGCCAGAGAAATCACGGCTGGAAAACCTTATTTGTTGAGGATGAAGTTCTTAGATCCGAAGTACGCTCCTCTGGATCGACGCTGGAGCCCTTCAGGCGCGTATGCGGATCTGGCAAAGAGTACGGCTGATGCGGCCAAGTTTTTCAAGGATAAAAAATATAATGAAGTGTAAAAGCTGTTCTGGTCGCAATTCAGTTCTCCAACGCGCCCATTGCCATTGAGCGAGAGGATGGCTGCTATGGCTGAGCTCCTTAGGTTGTCCGGTCTTGCAATGAGGTTTGTAATAGACCATCTATGGCCGAAGGGGCCGAAGCCGGACAATTATTTTGGTTTAGTGCAACAATTCCTTGGTGCCGTGTCGCGAATCGATGCCATGAAAAGGTCGGCGTGCATCGAGGGTGCACGGATGGCTCTTGCCCGCGTTAAGGCATATTGGACAGATATGGAGGCCACCATCATTGCGACCCAGAATCCGGTGGGAAGCCAGGATCCGGCCGAGCACATCTTGGAGCAGGTAACAGAAGGTGCTCGTTTAATAGAGGCTCAGTGCTCGAAGAATGTCATGTTCGAGTGACAAATCATTTTATTGTAAAAACAATTTTATTGTAATTATGAGGCTATGTTTATACTTTTCGCCCGAAAGTGCTATTGTGCCTCCTGTGCGGCCGTTGTATATATATATATGTAATCTGAAACTTAGCAGTCGTTGGCTTCAGCCCCCACGCATACAATGCGGGGGTGTTCGCGAAAATGTGTGTAATCACACTTGATCCAACGTCTTGGTCCATTAAGGAGGTGATCGCACGTCGAACTAGGCAACCAGACTATATAGCTTTAACACTTTCACTTAGCCATAGGACTTTGACGGTGGGGCTACTATGTAGCCCCTTGTACCTTTGCGTGCATCCGAATACGGGCGCATGTGTACATGACTGGGAAATGGTCCTTCGTTAATGCGGAGGAATCCTAAAGATTCCGATAAGTCTTTGAGTGGTTGAACAGACTCTCGCTATATCATGACAGTTTTCGCTTTCTCTCGAGGTGCTCATCCGAATAACCAGGCATAATCGCAGTAGTTCTCCTTTGGCCGCCTTAGCCGATAAGAACAGAACGTAAGGCGGCAAACCCAGGAGCCGGGCAAACCCAACATTTGACCAAAGACATGATTCAGAGCTGATGCATATAAGGCCAAACTCGCGACGCCGAACACTCCCAAAGGTATTCGGACTTTATAACATATACTGGGCTGAGTAACGCCCTTTATTATGAACCATGTATTTCCAGGTACGTGCATTAGTCTGTCATGGCGAAATGCCAATAACGGCAGTATCCTCTGTGGGTGTAGTACCCATGGGATGTGTAAGCAACAAGAGACAATAAAGAAGGTTTACACAGGGGCTTAATATAAAGAGAAACCTTTGAGCGGGGCCCTGCTGCACATCTGCGCCTTTGTCTCCGTTGTGCCGTGTCCTGGGAGGGTGTCGCACGAATGGTGTCTATAAAAAGGGAAACTCATCTAGAAGAGCGTGACGTAAGCGTGCGAAGAGTTGGCTACCACCAATGTATAGTAAAAGTGTAAGACGTTGGCCTGTTAATAAGGTCAAGCCAAGAGTTGGGCTTTATTAAATATCTATAGCCCCTGGTGTCCTCTATGGGATTACATGTGTGGCGCCCAGATCAGGTTTATCTGGGCTGCCGGACTCGTCTAACCGTGTCCCTGGTCTTAACGACCAATCATGCATTCTGGTATTAGAGGCCGCTTAGAGTCCGGCTGCTGGAGCTGTCTCATACTCTTCCGCATGTAAGGAACGCTCTGTATTTCCATTGACGGTGATGACGCCACGTGGACCGGGCATCTTGAGTTTAAGGTAGGCGTAGTGCGGTACTGCGTTGAAGCGGGCGAAGGCCGTTCTCCCGAGCAATGCATGATAACCACTTTGGAGGGGGCGATGGTGAAGAGTAGTTCTTCGCTTCTGAAGTTGCCTGGGGAACCGAATGTCACCTCTAGCACGAGGGAGCCCCTGCAGCGAGCTTCAACGCCTGGTATCACCCCTTCAAAGGTGGTGTTACTTTGGCTGATTCTGGATGGGTCTATCCCCATCCTGCGGACAATGTCCTGGTATATTAGATTAAGACTACTGCCGCCGTCCATGAGGACGCGAGTGAGATGGTATCCGTCGATTATTGGGTCGAGCACCAAGGCAGCTGATCCTCCGTGCCATATACTAGTCGGGTAGTCCCTGTGATCGAAGGTGATCGGGCAGGCCGACCAGTGGTTAAGTTTGGGGGCGACGGGCTCTATAGCGTATGCGTCTCTGAGTGCTCGTTCGCGCCTTCTTGTGGGTATGTGAGTCGCGTGGATCATGTTTACTGTTTTTACCTCTGGTGGGAATTTTTTCTGTCCCCCAGTGTTCGGCTGGCGAGGCTCATCCTCGTCTTCACTTGGTGTTTCCCTTCTCTTGTGTTCGGCATTTAATTTGCCGGCCTGCTTAAAGACCCAGCATTCTCTATGAGTGTGGTTCGTAGGTTTTTCGGGGGTGCCATGAATTTGGCACAGTCTTTCCAGGACTTTGTTCAGGCCGGACGGTCCCTCTTTGGTGCCTCTTCGGGCCAACCAGCTGTCTTCACCCGCGCAAAAGTGGGTCATAAGGCTTGTTAAGGCTGCCATTGTCCTCGGCTTTTCTTGGCCGAGGTGTCTGGCAAGCCACTCGTCCCGGATACTGTGCTTGAAGGCCGCTAAGGCTTCGGCATCTGGACAATCGACAATTTGATTCTTCTTAGTGAGGAATCAACTCCAAAGCTTGCGGGCGGACTCTCCGAGTAGTTGAATTATGTGACTTAAATCGTCCGCGTCCGGAGGTCGGACATAGGTCCCTTGAAAATTGGCCCTGAAAGCATCCCCGAGTTCCTCCCAACTTCCGATTGAATTTTTGGGGAGGCTTTTCAACGAGTGCTGAGCTGGTCCCTTCAACTTGAGGGGAAGGTATTTGATGGCGTGGAGGTCGTCCCCACGAGCCATGTGGATATGCAAGATAAAATCCTCAATCCAGAGCCCGGGGTCTGTCATTCCGTCATATGCCTCTATGTTCACAGGTTTAAAACCATGTGGAAATTTGTGGTCCAGTACCTCTTCGGCGAAGCACAGAGGGTGAGCAGCCCCTCTGTATCTGGACGTGTTGTGGCATGCCGTCAGCTGTTGTTGTGCCCGCTGCTGATTCCGAACTGGTACTCGATCAGTCTGATCGTTTTGGTGACCATAGTCATGCGCCGGGGTGTGTCCTCTAGATCCGTAGATGGACCTCGTCACGTCGGCCTTTTTATCCAGGAGCTCATGTAAATCACGTGCGGTGTCAGTAGCTGCTCTATTACGGTTATGAAGTGGTTGGTCCGGCCTACTGGCCGTATTGTTCTTCGGTGGAACGGCCTCGTCGTCGAATTCTGGCAGTAGCTTGCGCTTTGGGTAGCTCTTTGTGTGGCGATCGTCACCGCATTTTTCTTCAGTGTCTAGCACTTTATTCCATCCGCGATTGAGCGTTTCCTGTGCGGCTTTAAGCCTTTGCTTCTGCTTCTTTAGACTTCTCGCAGTGGCCATAAGCCTTCTGTGGAGGTTATCTCGTTCCGAACATGTTTCCGGGATGATGAATGCGTCGTCGTCCGGACTATGCTCCTGTCCCGGGGCAGTTTGATGAGTTCGTCCCTCGGGATCACTGTGATCGGGCGTCTGCTCCGGGCTGTGTTCGGCGTGACCTGGCACATCCTGCTCCATCGCTGGGTCCATATGGTCGTTGTTGCCTACGGAGTTGACTGGGGTGTCGATCTTTCTAGCATTGTTATCGCTATTTTTACTATGGCTGGAGTTAGAGCGGCGTCTGCGTCGTCGTTTTGGCTTTTGTCCGGGGGTTTTATCCTCCGTTTTGTCGCCATCGTCCTCCTTAGGCGTATCCACCATGTATATATCATATGATGAGGTGGCAGTCCAGCTCCCCGTGGGTGGTGGTTCTGAATCATCTCCTGCACCGACGTCCATACTGTCGGTGTCATCAGAGTCGAAGTCAAGCATGTCTGTTACGTCGTTGATAGTGGCTATGAAGTGGGTGGTGGGTGGGCAACGAATTTCTTCGTCGCCTTGTTCCCCCTTGAGCCGGACATAGTTCGGCCAAGAGTCTCCTGACAAAGAGAGAGACTTTAATGAGTTCAACATGTTGCTAAAGGGCGAGTGCTGGAAGATATCCGCAGCGGCAAATTCCATTACCGGAGCCCAGCCAGAATCGGCGGGCTCGGGGGCGCGCGGTCTGGGACCTACAACCGAACACAAGTCCAGGGGTCCGGAGACATTGGCTTCCTTGGGGATGAAGTCTCTGTTCGGATCTACCGCCGATGAGTGTGCGGCCTCCAAGGTGGGGTCCATCCACCCGTCCTCGGACGATGCAATCTACTCCGGTTTTAGGTCCGGGGCTCCTCCAGGCATGATATCCCGAGTATTGTCCGACAGCAGGTCTAAGCCGTGCTCATCGTGACTGTTCGGCGCTCCTGGTGTAGGCCCAAATCCGTCGAAGATCAAGTCTCCGCAGATATCGGCCGTGTAGTTCAAGTTTCCGAACCTGACCTGACGGCCAGGGACGTAGCTGTCGATCTGCTCCAGATGGCCGAGCAAATTGGCCCGCAGTGCGAAGCCGCCGAACACGAAGATCTGTCGGGGAGAAAGGTCCCACCCTGGATCGCGTCGTTGTTGATGATTGAAGGAGCCATCGAGCCTTGCAGCGACAACACATAGGAACTCTCAATGAAAGCACCAATGTCGGTGTCAAAACCGGCGGATCTCGAGTAGGGGGTCCCGATCTGTGCGTCTAAGGCTAATGGTAACAGGAGGCAAGGGACACAATGTTTTACCCAGGTTCGGGCCCTCTCGATGGAGGTTAAACCCTACTTCCTGCTTGATTGATCTTGATGATATGAGTATTACAAGAGTTGATCTACCATGAGATCGTAGAGGCTAAACCCTAGAAGCTAGCCTATGATGATTATGATTGTCCTTCCATGGACTAAACCCTCCGGTTTATATAGACACCGGAGGGGGCTAGGATTTACACTGAGTTGGTTACAAAGAAGGAGATCTAATATCCGGATCGCCAAGCCTGTCTTCCATGCAAAGGAGAGTCCCATCCGGACACGGGACAAAGTCTTGAGTCTTGTATCTTCACGGTCCATCAGTCCGGCCAAAGTATATAGTCCGGCTGTCTGGATACCCCCTAATCTAGGACTCCCTCACCCGTCGCGCCGCCGAAGCCCTGCCCTCGCCGCGCCCTGCACTCACCCCCGACTCTGACCCCGACCCCGGCGCTTGCCCACGGCCCCGGCTCGACCCCGACCCAGGCTCCGGCCCCGGCCGACCCTCCCAACCTCGGCCGGTGTCAGACCCACCCTCTGTAACGACGATGCTCACGGGTGCTTCTGTGCAGCAACGGGGACAGCTCACCGGAGAGGAAATCAGAGGGGGCAAGCACTCCAGAGGGATGGCGACTGCTCGGGGAAGCTGCTAGACAAGGCTAGGCGACGAGGGGACAAACGCACAGCAAGGGGGAAGAAGACAGAGGCGCTAGAGCACGCTGATGGCATGCCAGGACGGTGGTCACCACTATCACTAGCAAGGAGGGGACGCGAGAGGCTGCAACGAGCTGTCTAGTGATGAGTCCCTTCATCATGTAAGCCGAGGGAGTTGATGGTTCGACAAAAGGAGACAAGGATATGAATGAGGGATCGTCTGAAGTTTGCTGTATCAGATTTGGACGAGCACTGCTGATCAACAGGAAGTTGATTGAGTCAAACAGAGTTGTCTAGGATGATTGGGATAGGAAGGACTACGGTCCTGGAATTTTTGGAGGGATTTGGACCACTAATTAATATAGTTGCTTTACAACTAAGTAATCTGGCCCAGAATGAAGATCATGATGGTGCACTCAAATGGAGAAGCCACTTAAGCTAAAATTGGGCAAGGCAAAGTTATTTGATCATATGAAGATGCTGAAAAAGGTTTGACACCATTTGGATAAACCAAAATGGTACTTCCTTCACAAACATCCCCACTGACCAGAAACTTGCAAAAATTCTAGAAGGAAATTGGCTAGATAACATATGCCCAAATTGGGTGGAGATAGGTTATATGGACAATAGAAGGCCTAGAAAAATTTGCAGCCATAATGGAGCAAGATAAAATATACTTGCTTCACAAACTGAAATTTTGGACAGAATCAAAGATTTGAAGGTGTGCTCACATGGAGGCATTACATGAGCTCAACTTTGGTGGAGGGCTATGATTTGATGATATGAAGGACCATGCAAAAGTGCAACTCATTTGGATATGCCTAGCTTGTACCTCCTTCACAAAGTTTCTTTCTGGACAGAAACTTTGGAAAATCACAATTAAATGACTACTAGGCAAATGATTTGGCATTTTGGCATGTGGCAAAGATATGGACAGGAAAAGGTGTCCGAGGAGTTTGAGGTCAATTGGGCAAAGGAAAATAGCACTTGCTTCACAATGTGCCATTTAGGGCGGAATAGGAAAGGAATTACTTGAACATGATGGAAAACATGGCAAATGAAATGTTTTGCCATATTTGAGGAACATATGACCCAAACAATTTATGAGAATTATTTGGGGATTTTAGGAGTGATGGAAATATAGGTTGCTTCACAACCTAGGGTGAAAAGGATTATTCCTTTAACAGAAAAAGGAATATTTCCTAGAAAATAAATATTGGGATTTGGGCTAGGATGAAAATGACAGGGTCTAGGGATAGATAGGGGAATGACAAGCCACTCTGGAAGCAAAGAAGAGGGCATCTTCTTCAGTTTCCAGACCACAAAGCCACGGAAAAGGAAAACTCAGGCAAAAACCTCAGAAAATCAAAAGAAAAAGAAAGGGCCAAAATCAGGCTGTTACAACCAACATATATATATATATATATATATATATATATATATATATATATATATATATATATATATATATATATATATATATATATAGAGAGAGAGAGAGAGAGAGAGAGAGAGAGAGAATATTCCATTTTCGTTGCCTTTCGGATGTTTTACGCCACAGACATGTGTTTGGAGGCCGAAGAAACCCCGTGCACCATACTCTACTTGATCAAAGGCCAGAAGGTGGACGTGGGAAAGGGGGTGATAATGAACCCCTTGCAACCCACGTTCCACAACGAGCCGATCCCCGCTGGGCACTTCAGGGTTAACTTGTCCAGCGTGAAATCGGGGCATGAGGATTTTCCTCCTCTAGTACAACATGTGGGAGAGGATGACGAGACCCCGCCGCGGATTGGAAGCTGCAAGGGTTGGGTGCTGCTATGGCCGAAGAATCTTATTCGTCTAGAGCCGGCTGAGAGCACACCAATAACCACACATCAACAAGCATGTGCGGAGACCACGACCCTGCCTACGCAATTACCAGCTCCTATAGTGTCGGGTGAGAGTGGCGGACGACATGATGAAGGTGGTGCAATAGTACTGGCTGATGTAATCGGTCTTGTAGAACAGAGAATGGATGATGAGACGGAGGTCGACTCAATGGCTTTCCTCAATACAAACACGTATGTGACTTAGATATGATGAGTCAACCATATGATGAATCGGGCTATCAGCATGCTAATGAGGATATGGATGATCTGCCCAGGCACGAACGTCGTAGCAGGGATTGCAAGAAGCCTCTCTTCATGAAATCCTCACAGGACACGCCTGAAGATGCCGCCTCAACACAGGCTCAACTAGCCAGGGGTCGTACAATGCTTAGCCCGGGAACACTGGGGCAGGGGTTAAGGAAGGGTCTGTAAGGTGTGCCCAAGAAAAAGGAGAGGAAGACATCCGGGATGATAGGTGCCTCCAAACAAGCCAGAGCACATAGCAGCCAGACGATAGATTCTGAAGAGCGTGTACCCGTGAAAGGTGCGTCCATGTTCCATCTCACGGGCGAGCCGATGCTACCGCCGAAACCGCTGGAGGCACTATCAGGGGATCTCAGGAGGCTGCACGACCATGTGCTTTCGACTGAGAAAAGCCTACTAGCCTTGAAGTATCCAGGATATCCGACATACGCGACTCGTGTGCCTGAGGGGAAGTGCTACAATGACACATGGCCCGCGGAGGTGTTCTTCTTGCGGTTTGACCATATCTTTGAGATGTTTCTGACAAGGCGGCTCAATTTTACAATCGTCCGCCTTTTTGCGCTACATATGAGCTCCGTCATGAAGAGAGAAGAAGTCTCGCATATCTGTGTGGCGGATCCGTACCACATGCACGAGTCTTTCTTGAGTCTCGGCGACTTTGAGCATGAAACTGCTAGGGACTACCTCCAAAACTTCATGGTACAGAATAAGGACTAGGAAATTGTCCTCCCGCCTTATCATCCAAAGTAAGTCAGTTCCGGACAACCCTTTCGTACATTTCAATCATTCCTTCTCACTCATATGGAGAATAATTTGAGGTGTCTTTTCCCCGTAGCAACAGGCGCGCCATCCTTATCGTTCTTTACCCGCGAGTCTCCACACTATGTATTTCGACCCTTCCAGAGACTACGAGAAGAAGGACTACACCCACATAATGAATATTCTAGATGATGCTCTCCAAGGCTTCAGCATTAGAGGTGGCCACATGCAGATCAAGAAACAAAGGAACAAGAAGATGGGTTTCGCGCATAAAACTAACTTCTGCTGCATCCAAGTCCCAAAACCAAGCAAGAAAGATGGATTCTACATCCTCCATCTCATCATTGAGTTCAGCACGGATCACGAAAAGCTTCGCATGAAAAGCAGAGATGATGATCATATCCAGAAGTGGGTAGAATCTCATGGACAAGCGGATTATATACTCAGAAGAGATGACTTCTTTTGCATCCAAAGGGACATTGCAACGGTCATCATGAAAGAAGTCGTCGATGAGAAGGGGACGTTCCACCACAGCCCCTATATCGCGAGCTGATGTCCGAACTCGCATAGGCATGCAACATCATGACCTCACGCCGTTCAAGAAGCTAGGGTCCATCCTCGATGATATGGAAGGATGGAACTTCTAGTGATTTACGATGCCGATGATGATGATGATATGTGTCGGTTGAACTTGTATACTCTCTGGCAATGAAACTTTTTGATGTCCATGGTCCCTGCCGAACTTGCATAATGCTACTTTGTTAGTTTGGGTACGATGACCTACGTACCTCTAGTTAATTAGTTTGTGTACTGTATGTTGCATCTAGTTGCTAACCCTTTCTTTTTCGTGTTGCTCTAGTATATTTTGTTGCATATGATTGTACATACTCTTGATGAAGATGCATCTCTAACAGGTACCTAGCTTCTTGATGGCGAGATGGCAGTGCTATGTCATGTACAAAGGGAAGGTTCTGGGGGTGTACAACGAGTGGTCTGAGTGTCAGGTGCAAGTGAATGGGGTCTCGGGCACCAGCCATAAAGGCTTCAAAAGCAGAGAAGAAGGAGAAGCTAGTTACTTGAGGTTCACGCTAGTGCGAGACAGGACTCGTAACCGCCGCCTCATGTACTGCATACTTCCGCTCTGACTCATAGTGATAGCTCTTCTCGCGTATACATTTGTTTAGATGGATGACGTTGTAGTTACAAGTATTCAAGACTTGCATGTATCGCTATTTTTGAGATGATGATAAGATACCACTTTGTGTTGGATGATGATTATGATGAGACTATTTGTATGTATATGCTATGATTACATTTGTGGTCTCGCAGCCATTTGTATGTGTATCATGATGACATTTGTATGTGCTAAAGATTCTTGTATAAAGCCTGTTCAAATACAAAACAAATATGTAGAAAAAATTTCAAAAACTACTAAAATTAGCAGTAGCGAGTGGAGAAAAGTTAGCAACAGCGTGACAGTAGCAGTAGCGCGCACAGGAGAAGCACGCTAGAGCTATTAGCGGTAGCGAGCTTCCAGGAAGAACGCTGCTGCTACACCTGTATAGTAGTAGCGCAGGCGTGCACACGCTGCTGCTACGGGTTAGTTGTAGCGCCTTATTAGTAGCACCGGGTCCCGTGCTATTGATATACCTAGAACCCGCGCTGCTGCTAGGCTTTTCCCTAGTAGTGTATGTACATACAAAAAATTTAATGCATCTAGTCAGCAGAGGCTTAATATATATATATATACCTCGCTGGACTTTGCAATAGTTAAGGCTCCCTTCTCTATTAGATCACCGGAGCCGTCATGATCTCCTTCCTCCTCCATTCAATCACCGGAGCCGTCATGATCTTCTTCCTCCTCCATTGGATCACCGGAGCCGTCATCCTCGCTTTCCTCATCATTGGTTTCATTGAGAAACGACAAGGTGATATCACCTCCGTCGCGGATTATATCCCCCAACAACTCTTCTTTTTCTAAGTCTCTGTCCATAGTTTCTGCAAACATTACAACATGGCAATATACAACCATGAGAGATGAATGGAAAACATAGACTTAATCACAACAAGGAATCATATGCATATATATCAGCAATGTATTAGTGGCAAACATCATGCAAAGTTCACAAGTTTTATAATAGTCAGTTTCAAAAGATCGTCGAGGACTCCTCCCCCCTCATGTCTGATCAGTCGTCTTATCTTTTGAGAGAGGATACTTTGCGAACCGCCTCTCTCATGATCGTCGAGGATACTTGCGTACCTCCCCTCATGTCAAAGTTATCGGGGATATGTTGAATTCCCTAGAGAGATAGGCGTGTTCTAACACGGCACTACACGATGTAGGTGAAGGGGGATAACATCCAGGAATATTTTACCGAAGTCTGCATTTTCGGACAGATGAATCGGAGGGGGACGGTTCCAAATTCGCTATGCTAGCTGCTTGTGATAGACGAACGGAGGGCATATTCGGATTCTTCATATTTTTCTAATCAATTTTCATATATAAATTATTTTCATTGGAGTTAAGGTTATTTTTTTACGAATATCTAAACTTTTACCAATATCCTGAAAACTCATGGAATTCTGCTAAGTTTGAGAATTCCTCAGCTTTAAACATCACTTAGTTGTTTTCCAAAGGCTACAACTATTGTTCTGTACATCCTATGGGTTAGTGCCTTATACACTAGTAGCAAAAGGGTCATTTGTCCCGGTTCATAAGGCCCATTTGTCCCGGTTCGAGAACCAGGACTAAAGGGTCGTTACTAAAGCCCTTTACCTTTAGTCCCGGTTCTTATACCAACTGGGACAAATGGGGCTCCACGTGGCCGCTGCGGCTTGCCCTGGTAGGGGGGCCTTTTGTCCCGGTTGGTAGCACCAACCGGGACCAATAAGCTACCACGCGTCAACAGTTCAGGGGCTAGGGTTTTTGTTTTTTTTTCTGAAAGGGGGGGTGGGGGTTTTGTGGGGTTTTGTAGGGTTAATTTAGGTGTTTCATATATTGTGCTAGCTAGCTAATTAATAGAGACAAGTGTCCTCTCTTATCTCCGTGCTTGGTCAATGCTACGTACTATACGTATAGAGAGGACTCGACACGCTAGCTAGTAAGCAAATGAAGGAAACCATTAAGTACAAAAGACCGTCATGAACATATGCATACAGAGAGAAGTGATATCGACCTCTCCTTCTCCGAGAGATTGGTCAAACGACAAGTTTTCGTATATCTATTCGACGCTACTGGCTACATATATACAATATATGATCTCTTACAGTATAATCCCCTAATTATATATAAATTCATGTTCCACATGGTATTCTCTGTCTTTATTGATCACGTGGTCAAGAAAGAATCCCGCCAATTCCTCTTGAATTGCTCGCATGCGATCTTGTGCTAGGAGTTCATCCCGCATCTGAAACATCTAATTTGAACAAGGGGGTCAATACTTATATATGAATGAATGAAACTCAACACAAATGATGGTAATAAAATAAAATTGTAAATATTATTGCTTACGCACTTCATATTATTTTTTAGAGTAGCCCCGCTCACAGGTCGTGTGGCGCATAGACTCGCAAACATAGTATCCACAGTACACTACTGGAATCAGCTACTTTGCCATCTGCCAGCTCTTTGCCGTCTGCTAGCGGACGGCAAAGAAGCTCTTTGCCATCAGCTACCGAAAAGTAGACGACAAAGAAAGGGCCGACGGCAAACGAGGCCTTTGCCATCTGCCAGCTCTTTGTCATCAGCCAGCTGACGGCAAAGAATCTTTGTCGTCAGCTGGCTGACGGCAAAGAGAGAGGTGGCCCCCACCCCCCCCCCACCCGTTTAGAAAAAACTTAACGCCCCACCTCTTTACCGTCTGCTAGCAGACGGCAAAGGGAGATAAAGGTGGACGACAAAGAGCAGACTAACTAACGGCCGCAACCCCCCGGCCGTTAATTACTCTCTCTCTCCTCTCTCCTCCCCGACGCCCGCCACCAGATCCCCACCCACCGCCGACCCGCCGCGCCGCCCCGCCCCCCCACCTGCTCTGTCGCCCCACCACCCGGCCTCCGCCCCACCCCACCCGCCGACCTTGTCGCCCCACCACCCTCCGCCACCCACCGCCTCGCCGCCCCCCCCCGCCCGTCACCGCCCCGCTTGCCGCGTCGCCCCACCACCCTCCGCCCCACCCCACCCCCGCCTCGTTGCCCCACCACCACCAGCCGCCCGCCCCGCCGCGCCGCCTTGCCCCGACCGTCCCATTGCTCCCGTGAGGGACTACTTTTTGTCTTCTGTTTTTTCATATTTTTTTGCTGCTTAATTGTTAGTGCTAGATTGTGTTAGTGTTAGTGTTAGAAAAGAAGTAGAAGTAGTAGAAGAAGTAGAAGTAGTAGAAGAAGTAGAAGTAGTAGAACAAGAAGAAAAGAAAAGAAGTAGAAAAAATATGAAAAAAGAACAAGAAGAAAAGAAGTAGAAGAAGAAGAAAAAAAAAGAAAAGAAGTAGAAAAAAGATTAAAAAAGAAGAAGAAGAAAAGAAGTAGAAGAAATAGAAGAAGAAGTAGAAGAAGTAGAAGAATTATTAGTTAGGTCATATATTTTTCGATTTTGTTATGAAAAACATCATATATAATTGTGTTGATCAGGTAGATTTAAATGTGCAGTTGTTTCATCGCTGCGAGGTTTGGTGTTCGACGACCTCGCCGTGCGTTTGACGAGCTCTGCCCCTTCGTTCGTGGGTGAGCACAAATGACATGTCATCCTCCCCCATTAATTATTTGCTCTGTTCCGGTGTTCGTGCCGATGAAATTTGATAGCTAGCTATATATGTGTCTTGAATCATCAGTATGCGTAACCAATATGTGTCTCCCGTTCAAAAGCATCATAGTTATACATATGCATGCATTTGCATATTTATAACCTTGATTCTTTCAATTGTCCAACGCTATCCATGGACAGCCGGTATGTAGATTGGGTTCGTTTTCCCATATGCTTTGCTCGGATCCGACGCATAAATTTAAATCGATGCCTCCCTTGTTGTTCTCGGTACACATCCTCTCTGCTTATTGCGAGAGCGTATCAGAGAACAAATGGGAGGTGCTGCCAAAATTTTAGTCCGGATCCGAGCATAGCATGGGAAAATGAACCCAATCTACACATACTCGGGTGGGATTAGGACCTATCAGTACCTATTAGAGTGTAGGTTGCATGGACGTAATAAAATTGACAAAGTAGATCAACTGATGAATATATACATGGTGAATTATATATATATAATTGGTGTGTGTCCAGTAGCTCTGAAAGTCAAGATGAGTGATCGTGCGTGGATGTATACCGGTCACACTGGTCAGAATAAATGGAGCGTTGAATGGTTCACAAAAACCAAGGGGTTTGTGCAAGCCGCATTTGCAAATGGCCAGAGGAAAACCTGGCGCCCCTGTTTCTGGTGCGGCAATTGGGAAAAGAGGACAGAGGCTGAAATGGGCTAAGAGGATGCAGAAGACGCTTCGAGAAAAATGTAAAAATAAACGTAGAATTGAAGCATCGATGGCTGAGGCATTCATCACTGAGGAGGCGGCAAACTTCGTGACAGCACACTACGAAGCCAAAAATCGTCATTTGCATAATCCGAAGCCTTGGTACAACGCTGACGAGCCTAAAAGGGAATCTCGCACCAGCCAGTGTTTCAAATCCAGTACCTTTGGATAACAAAGAATGGCGGACCATTTCGTTGTATATCTTCAACAACCTGATAGAAGTGCGGCCGTACATCGAGTAAGTTCTCGGTACATTGTTTCGCAACTTCTATTTCCTTTGAACTGCTCTTATTCCTGGATATTTCATACAGTCGATACGTCACCCTATTCTCGTATGGAGCGGTGATCCAAAAGGATTCCCTCGAAGAGTATGAGCTTCTCGCAAAGCAAGGAGGCAGCTATCCCGGTTTCATCTCTTGGTTCAAACAAACGATAATTTCTATTAGACAATTTCATTTCATTCGCTAATTTGTGTGTAATGCAACAATCCTTTCATATTAAACTTGTAGGCTAATTCAGAGTCTATGGACGCCGAATTGAGACAAGTCGCTAATGATTTTGACTATAAGGTCCGTTCATTTGACAAATACGACATCAACGGGTATCGCTTTCGTACCTATGGCAAAGAGCTATCTATGGCCGACCGAAAGTCTACAAATTGTTGTGTATCTGCTATCGGCGAAGGAGGTACCGAGTATTATGGGAGAGTTGAAGCAATTTATGAACTTCTATTCTACGGTGAAAACCCACCAATGTCGTAGTCTTCAAATGTTATTGGTTTCAGCGAAGGAGACTAGAAGGACTCATGAACATATAGGGCTAGTTGAAATCAACCAAAGCACCCATTTAGATGTTCCGATGTCTATATTACGGCTCAACAACGCGACCCAAGTATTCTATCTACCGTGGGCCTGCCAAACTAATCCAAATCTGAAAGGTTGGGATGTCGTTTATGAAGTGCCGCCATGTGCTAGACTATCTCCCCCAAAGGAAGAGGATTATGAACCTCACATTAACCCAGACACATATGAAGGAGAATTCTTCCAAGAGACACGTCTTTCCAAAAAGCGTTTCAAGAACTGCTATACTTCACCCCAAAACATTGAAGTAGACAGCGACAGTGAATCCCACATCACCCCAGAGGAGGAACAAGAAGAGCCGGAACAAGAAGAGGTTACTGCTGTGGATGACCTGTCAATGCTTGACCGATTATGTCAATGCTTTTTCCACATGTTGATGCCACTGAACCCTATGAGCCCGTCATTGATTATAGTGATGATGATGATTATGCATTTACTGATGATACTGATCGAGATTATTAGTAGTGTCAGGTATTCAATTTTTTTATGTTGTACTTGATGATGATACACTTAAGTGATATACATATTATTATTCATGTCGGTATTTTTTTTATGTCGTACTAATTTCGCTTACTCTTTGTCATGGCAGGTGTTGAAAGATGGAAGGGGAGGAGCAGACTGAGGCCAAGGACAAACGTGCCCAAATTGAAGGTGTGCCACACCATCAAGGTAGCTCCAGCTTATATCAGTTCGGGTGGAACTAGGTATGTGGTTTGCTTCATGATTAATGCAATTCATTCATCATGCTAGCTTGAGCCCTTTAATTACTAATTTACTTTCTTTCTCTCTTTCAGGCATGCTACAATAAGACGGATAAGGTGCCAGAGGGGTACGACCTGTATGCCATGGCCCACACTGCCTCTTACAAGCAAGTCAAGGGCAAGGCGAGGAAAGGGAGGACTTTAACCCGAGCCAGATTCCCGTTGATCCAGAGCAGGTGATGATATCTGGTGGCGGGAGGTCCCGTGGCTCCATAGCCATTGATCCAGAGATTGCTCCTGAGACCACGGTAAGTTTAATTTGAATGGACGTTACTTGCTAGTCTTAACATTTGAGTGTCATCATGCTAACGAAACATTGGAAATGATCTTTGGTGCAGCGTAACTCCAGACAAGCATCACACGATCCTTCTCCGACCATCGCACGAGCCAGCCCGCTCCTACACCTCCATGATCAAGGTAAGTTTCTCTAGTTTTTTGCTTAACAAATGCATAAAGACCTAGACTTAGCTTTATTTCCTCCAATATGCTTACCTTAATGACCTAGAGTTAGCTTCTTTTCCTCCAAAATGACTTAATAAGCTTACTGACCTCCAAAACCAGCCATTTTACCTAAGTTAGCTCTAAAACGATCTATACTTAGCTTTGTTTCCTCCAAAATGACCTAAGTTAGTTATAATATGCTTAGTTAACTAGGTTTGCTCAATAATGACATGTACTTAGCTTACTTATGTAAAAAATGGCATAATTAGCTTAGTTAGCTCATAAACGATCCATTTTACCTAAGTTAGCTCTAAAATGACCCATTTTACCTTAGTTAGCTCGTAATGATCCATTTTACCCAAGTTAGCTTTAAAATGACCCATTTTACCTAGATTATCTCCAAAATGATTCATTTTACCTAGATTATCTCCAAAATGATCCATTTTACCTACGTTAAATCTAAAATGACCCATTTTACCTATGTTAGCTCCAAAATGACCCATTTTACCTACATTAGCTCCAAAATGACCCATTTTACCTACGTTAGCTCCAAAATGACCCATCTTACCTACGTTAGCTCTAAAATGACCCATTTTACCTACGTTAGCTCCAAAATGACCCATTTTAACTACGTTAGCTCCAAAATGACCCATTTTACCTACGTTAGCTCCAAAATGACCCATCTTACCTACGTTAGCTCTAGAATGATGCATTTTACCTACGTTAGCCACCAAAAGCAGACGGCAAAGTAGCTCTTTACCGGACCTTACTTTGCTGGAGCATGTTGCCGTCCGTGGCTGACGGCAAAGACCTTTGCCGTCCACCATTCATGCCTTTGCCGTTCGCCGTGGCTGACGACAAAGTAGCTGATTCCTGTAGTGGTAATTATTGCTGGCTTCCTGCCAAAACCACTTAACAAAGAAATAGAGGTCAATCAAACTGATAAGCAAGCATGCTAAATGGTATTGATGAAACTAGCACTTGAATCACTAGGAGATGCGCGGAACTAGCTAGTAGTACTTACTTTCGGGTGTTTAAATCGCAGCTTCCCCGGCAGTCCCGGATCTTGTGCGGTGAATTTTTTACAAACCCTGCCAGACAAAGAAAACAATTACTTGATATCAGGAAATGAACAAAGTTCCGGATATGGTGCGATAATCATCGATTTAACTTACTTCTCGAGCATTTCAGTCATGTCCGCATACTCCTGGGGATCTTTTCATCTCGAGTCTAAGACGGTTACTAGTCCCTGCAACAGCTTAATCTCTAGGAGAATATAGTGGAAGTTGCGCACGCATGCATAACTCATCAATTACATTACTACAACCTCGACTAATAAGGGAAACCGAATATGCACAAGACAGTAACAATCACTTGAATTCGTAAGGAAAGATTATTATATCTTTGTTTTGGTTTATTACCAACGATCGTAGCAAGTTGGCCTCGGTTTCTTTGGCATGAAATTTAACCGTAAATTCATCTATGAGATTTGTGTTAATGACCCCAATATCGCCGATTTGTCTTTTCTTGCATGATCTTCAATCTGCATAATATAGTGAGGATAATTATATATACATGCAATGAAAGAGCTGAGCTATATATAGAGACTTAATGACAGAAGTAGTACTTACAGACAATAGCAAGTGACCGTTAATTTACCGAGGGCCTTTTGATTGAAAAACTCGAAGAACTCCTCAAATGGAACAGACAACAGATCAATTCCAACGAGGTCATGCTCCTCTTTAACTCTCAGCATCGAAGTATCCTTCCCCCCAGACTCTCTGCAGGTTTTCATGTACCAATCATGGAATCTTAGCATCATCGTTGTTAGAGATCTTTCATCTTTGACGAAAGGCTTCCCGTAATGGTATTTGTGTTTGTCCACCACCCTTGTATCATAATGTACATCGTCGGGTAGGTAATCTCCAAGATTGGTACCGTGCAAAATCTCCGGATGATTAGTGACTATATCGCTAGACACCTTGAGTGGGGGGGCAGGATTGGTTCGTTTGTTCGCCGAGCTGGGCAATTTTTTCCCAGCTCGTCGTTCTGCTAACCTTCGATCACTGATAGTACTTCCCGACCGCTCCACTTCCATATATGACCTTTCAATAATGCGACCATAGTTGGATTGCGGCGGAGAAGGTGGTGGTCACTTCAGGGCATCGATAGTGCGCTTCGCTTTCACCGGATCTAACTTCTCCTCCGAAGGTGGATGTTTCTTTGCTTTCACCGCTTTAAAGAAGTCCCTCACTTCGGCTTCCACGATCTTTGCGTTTTCCTCCACGGTCCTCTTGTATGGTAACTTCTCTAGAGGCTTGAGAGATGGACCAAATCTGTATTGCCTCCCGCCTCTGGCTGTAATGCTAGATGCCGGAGCAGACAGAGCGGCTGCGGTTGTCTTCTTTCCTTGCTTACGAGGCAGAGGAGAAGGACTACGACGCATCGGAGCAGCCGGAGCGGTGGTGGGTCTCTTCCGCCCTTGCTGACGAGGCGGAGAAGGAGGAGGCTGGCTGCTCGGGCGCGCCAGCACAAGCAGAGAAGGAGGCGGAGTGCCCTGATCACTTACCGGAGGAGAAGGCGGAGTGCCCTGACTCGCCGGAGGAGGAGGCGGAGGCCTCCAGTTCGCACTACTAGAAAAAGGCTTATCCCCAATATCTCTACTAGTGGCGCACCATGAAGGTGGTGCGCCATTGCTAAGCGCACCACAATCAGGTGCGCCATGGCTATGTTTTTACTAATGGCGCACCACATGAGCAGTGCGCCATTGCTATTTTTTTGGTCCACCCCCCCCCCCTCCCCCCACACCAGACATAGCAATGGCGCACCACACCTAGGTGCGCCACTGCTATGCTACATAGTAGTGGCGCACCTAGGTGTGGTGCGCCATTGCTATGTCTCACACACACAAACACCCCCTCCCCTTGGATCGCCTTTTAGGTTTTTAAAAAAATAAAAGAAAATGATAAAAGATTCAAAAAAATTCAAAAAAATAGATGCCCATGTGTTATGTGTTCTATTTGTTAGGAAAATTAACAAACATGAATTTTGATTTATTTTGTTTTTGCAAAAGGCGGCCGTGTTTCGGTAAAATGGCCGTAACTTTTGCATACGACCTCCGATGAAAAAGTTTTTATATGAAAAATCATCTACTCGAAAAGTTACATCCGATTTCAATAGGGGGAACCCTGTTGAAGATTTTTAGAATCCCCAAAAACTTAACAGAATAAATGATACGGGGCTTTTAAGATCTGGAGGCAAAAAATCGAAATAAATGCAAAAAATAAATAAATTAGCAATGGCGCACTAGTCAATGGTGCGCCATTGCTATTTTCCCACCTTCAAAATTCGGCGGACTACAAAAATTAAAAACAAGTTAGGAATGGCGCACCTTATGAATAATGCGCCACTACTATTTCCCCGCCTTCACAATTCAAAAAAATTTGAAAAAAATAGCAATGGCGCATCGGTGAATAGTGCGCCACTACTATTTTCCTGCCTTCACAATTCAAAAAAATAGCAATGGCGCACCAGTGCACTGTGCGCCACTGCTAAGTTCGGACAGAAGTTTAAAGGGGCCGGCCAACCACTTACCCCTTCATTCTTCTCCTCCTCTCCTCCACTCCATCTCCTCCTCTCCTCCACTCCATCTCCTCCTCTCCGGCAACCTCCTCCTCCTCACGGTGCTCCTCCTCCGGTGACCTCCTCCTCACGGTGCTCCTCCTCCGGCGACCTCCTCATCCCTCCTCTCCTCCTCACGGTGCTCCTCCTCCGGCGACCTCCTCCTCCCTCCTCTCCTCATCACGGTGCTCCTCCTTCCTCTCTTGCTCACGGTCCTCCTCCTCCTCTCCGGCGACTGCTATGTCTTGATCTTGCGTTGGTTTTCCTTGAAGAGGAAAGGGTGATGCAGCAATAGTAGCGTAAGTATTTCCCTCAGTTTTTGAGAACCAAGGTATCAATCCAGTAGGAGGCTCCTCAAAAGTCCCACACACCTACACAAACAAACAACAACTCGCAACCAACGCAATAAAGGGGTTGTCAATCCCTTCAAGGCCACTTGCAAAAGTGAGATCTGATAGAGATAATATGATAAGATAAATATATTTTTGGTATTTTATAATATAGATAGGAAAAGTAAAGATGCAAATAAAAGTAGATTGAAAGCTTATATGATAAGAGATAGACCCGGGGGCCATAGTTTTCACTAGTGGCTTCTCTCAAGATAGCATAAGTATTACGGTGGGTGAACAAATTATTGTCGAGCAATTGATAGAAAAGAGAATAATTATGAGATTATCTAGGCATGATCATGTATATAGGCATCAGGTCCGTGACAAGTAGACCGACTCCTGCCTGCATCTACTACTATTACTCCACACATCGACCGCTATCCAGCATGCATCTAGAATATTAAGTTCATAAAGAATAGAATAACACATTAAGAAAGATGACATGATGTAGAGGGATAAACTCATGCAATATGATATAAACCCCATCTTTTTATCCTCGATGGCAACAATACAATACGTGCATTGCTGCCCCTGCTGTCACTGGGAAAGGACACCACAAGATTGAACTTAAAGCTAAGCACTTCTCCCATTGCAAGAAAGATCAATCTAGTAGGCCAAACCAAACTGATAATTCGAAGAGACTTGCAAAGATAACTTAATCACACATAAAAGAATTCAAAGGAGATTCAAATATTTCTTATAGATAAACTTGATCATAAACCCACAATTCATCGGATCTCAACAAACACACCACAAAAAGAGTTACATCGAATAGATCTCCAAGAAGATCGAGGAGAACTTTGTATTGAGATTCAAAGAGAGAGAAGAAGCCATCTAGCTAATAACTATGGACCCGAAGGTCTGTGATAAACTACTCACAACACATCGGAGAGGCCTTGGAGATGATGTAGAGGCCCTCCGTGATTGATTCCCCCTCCGGCGGAGCGCCGACGAAGGCTCCAAGATGGGATCTCGCGGATATAGAAGGTTATGGCGGTGGAAATAGTTTTTCGTGGTCGCTTCTGATGTTTTCGGGGTACGTGGATATATATAGGAGGAAGAAGTAGGTCGATGGACGCCCGAGGGGCCCACGAGGGAGGGGGGCGCGCCCACCTGTAGGGGGCGCACCGGGCACCCTCGTGGCCGCCTCCTTTGTATCTTGACTTCCACTCCAAGTCCTCTGGATCACGTGTGTTCCAAAAATCACGCTCCCGAAGGTTTCATTCCGTTTGGACTCCGTTTGATATTCCTTTTCTTCGAAACACTGAAATATGCAAAAAAACAGCAATTCGGGTTGGGCCTCCGGTTAGTATGTTAGTCCCACAAATGATATAAAAGTGTAAAGTAAAGCCCATAAACATCCAAAAAGGGTAATATAATAGCATGGAACAATCAAAAATTCGCTGGAGACTTATCAAGCATCCCCAAGCTTAATTCCTGCTCGTCCTCGAGCAGGTAAATGATAAAAACAGAATTTTTGATGTGGAATGCTACCTGGCATAATTCTCAATGTAATTTTCTTTATTGTGGCATGAATGTTCAGATCCAAATGATTCAAAATAAAAGTTCATATTGACATAAGAAATAATAATACTTCAAGCATATTAATCAAGCAATCATGTCTTTTGAAAATAACATGGCTAAAGAAAGTTATCCCTACAAAATCATATAGTCCGGCTATGATCTATCTTCATCACACAAAGTATTTAATCATGCACAACCCCGATGACAAGCCAAGCAATTGTTTCATACTTTAATAATCTCAAACTTTTTCAACTTTCATGCAATACATGAGCGTGAGCCATGGACATAGCACTATATGTGGAGTAGAATGGTGGTTGTGGAGAAGACAAAAGGGAGGAAGATAGTCTCACATCAACTAGGCGTATCAACGGGCTATGGAGATGCCCATTAATAGATATTAATGTGAGTGAGTAGGGATTGACATGCAACGGATGCACTAGAGCTATAAATGTATGAAAGCTCAACAAAAGAAACTAAGTGGGTGTGCATCCAACTCGCTTGCTCACGAAGACCTAGGGCATTTTGAGGAAGCCCATCACTGGAATATACAAGCCAATTTCTATAATGAAAAATTCCCACTAGTATATGAAAGTGACACCATAGGAGACTCTCTATTATGAAGATCATGGTGCTACTTTGAAGCACAAGTGTGGTAAAAAGAGATAGTAGCATTGTCCCTTCTCTCTTTTTCTCTCATTTTTCTTTCTTCTTTTTTCTTTTTTTTTTCTTTTTCTTCCTCTTTTTTCTTTCTCCTTTTTTCTGGTGGGCTTCTTTGGCCTCTTTTATTTTTATAAAGTCTGGAGTCTCATCCCGACTTGTGGGGGAATCATAGTCTCCATTATCCTTTCCTCACTGGGACAATGCTCTAACAATGAAGATCATCACACTTTTATTTACTTACAACTCAAGATTACAACTCAATACTTAAAGCAAGATATGACTCTATATGAACGCCTCCGGCGGTGTACCGGGATATGCAATGAATCAAGAGTGACATGTATGAAAATTATAAAGGTGGCCTTGCCACAAATACGATGTCAACTACATGATCATGCAAAAGCAATATGACAATGATGATGCGTGTCATGTAAACGGGACGGTGGAAAGTTGCATGGCAATATATCTCGGAATGGATATGGAAATGCCATAATAGGTAGGTATGGTGGCTGTTTTGAGGAAGGTATATGGTGGGTGTATGGTACCGGCGGAAGTTGCGCGGCACAAGAGAGGCTAGCAATGGTGGAAGGGTGAGAGTGCGTATAATCCATGGACTCAACATTAGTCATAAAGAACTCATATACTCATTGCAAAAATCTACAAGTCATTGAAAACAAAGTATTACGCACATGCTCCTAGGGTGATAGATTGGTAGGAAAATATCATTGCTCGTCCTCGACCGCCACTCATAAGGAAGACAATCAATAAATAAAATTGTGCTCCAACTTCATCACAAAGCGGTTCACCATACGTGCATGCTACGGGAATCACAAACTTCAACACAAGTATTATTTAAATTCATAATCACCCAACTAGCATGACTCTAATATTACCACCTCTATATCTCAAAACAATTATCAAGTATCAAATTGATCATAGCATCCAATTCACTTTCTATGATAGTTTTTATTATACCCAACTTGGATGCCCATCATTCTAGGACCAAATTTATAACCATAGCAAATACCATGCTTGTCGGGGATATACCCCGCGGTGTAAACCGGCCGGAAGTTAATCCGGCCGGACTTGGCGGTTTATCTGAAGACCCACCCTGACCTTGGCGGTTTACAAGCAACCCGCTTGGTCGTTATGACTCACTGGTGGTACGGCGCACTGGACAGACGGATGACAAGGCCCAAGGCCCAGAAGGCCGGTTCACGTTTAATGGTGGGCCGGTTTATGAGGAAAGTGTAAGGATTATTCTCCTACGAAGGAAGCAAGACTAGGACTCCACTTGTAATAGAGTAATCATAATCCTAATAGGACTCCACATGTAACCCGCCCCTTCAACATATATAAGGAGGGGCGGGGCTCCCCAAAGAGGGACAAGCTACAAGCAAACAACAATATCTAGGGCTAGACACAACTAGAGGAGAGCCGGTTTACGGCGACTCCCTCATGATCATAATGAGACCTAGCCTCAAACAGCATGTAGGGCTATTACCGGATGATGTTTCCGGGCCCGGCTGTCTAAATCCTGTCTTGTGTTGCGTCTTTCGATTCCGCCAACCCTCTCAAGCTACCACATAGATCGTTGGCCTCGCGACTAAGTCCTGACACTAAGGACATCTGACGTGTTAATTCCACGACAGTTGGCGCCCACCGTGGGGCCTGCGCACGGTGGTGTTGAGTTCTTGGAGGGATCTCTCAGGGATCGAGAAGCTTGCAAATTTCCGGGTGAAGAAGAGTCGATTTGAAAGGATTTGCATCAGTTTCGAGTTCATCGGTCCGGATGAACCGGTTTGAGAGGACTTTCATCAACTTCAAAGGTCATCAGTCCAGATTCGGGATCTATGAAATTTAAGATTCAAGAAAATTAGGGTTACTGCCGCTCTCGTCTGAGACGATCCATCGAAACCAACAGAAGATATTTCCAGCAGTGCGCTACCGCACCGCCGATCCGCCGAGACCGGCAAAAGATCTGGTCTCGATGAGATAAGCTGCCGCTTTATGGTAATCTGCGAGTTGCTATCGCTAATTCAAATACAACCGTCCGAACCCGAGTCACGCACGGCGGCCGCTTGCGACTAGATCAGCCTACCACAAATATCTACAGTACGGATCGCAGACATACAAGTATAAATATCCATAGCGCCTCATGGATGCCCTCCCACGTGAAGATTACTCAAAGTTGCAGCCGTTCTGACCGATCAATACAAGAATCAATTATTGCCGCCGTTTACTTCAACATAAAGACCAAAGTCAACTCGATGATCGAGCACTACCTTTGCTCCTTGCATGTTGAGGCAAATAAAGCAAAGACTCTGGCTACTCACGATCAGGCCAACCATCACGTGAAAACACCTAAGGGGGATTTCTTCCAAGACAACCATGACCCGGAAACAGATTTGGACACCGAGTTGTTCTCTGACTTCGCGTTGAGCCAACGCCTCTGCTGCTGCGATTCAACCACGGCCGGCGCGCCGCTCTGTAGTAACGGCCCCTGCCGACGCACCAAGTCGCTGATTGATCGCTAGATATACTACTACCAACCAGCTGTGTGAAATTGAAGGCTGATTTGACAACTAGTACTACTTCCACGTGAAAGTAGTCTGCTAGTTCAGTTTTTTGTTCTCCGTACAACAGCTACGTAAGCAACAGGAATACTATCAGATCAAAGTACAAAAAAAAAAGGGGGGGGCAGCAGCAGTCACACGCAAAAGCGACCAAGAACCTAGCAATTCAACTTCCATCAAGCTAAGTACATCGGACTCCTCCACAGAGGTTGGCCCAGATTTCGCCGAGAGCTCCCCGGCGCTGATGCCTCCCCCGGCTTGACGCGCCTGCCCGCCGGTTCATCTGTTGCGTCCTCTGCCATAGCGCCTTCACGCTCCATCGTCGGTTCTACGACCGCGCTGAGCCGTCGCCATTGTGCTTCGCTGAGCTGCTATGGTCCGCCGCTTCAGCCGTGCCTTGAATCGCCTCGATGGCCTCCTCTTTGGAAGTGCGCCTCGATGGCCTCGCCGGTCTTGCTCCAAGTCGGCCGCCTACGTCTCCAGCCCGCTGACGTCTGCCTTTAACCCGCTGTCGCCACGGTTTCTATTACCGCTACTGCTCCCCTGGCTGCGGTTGTGGTCTCTGTTCCGTCGCTCGCGCCTCAAGTCGCCGTCGCCCGGGTCTCGCGGCGCCGTCTCCACCTCAAGACGCCTCGCTTCTTCTACAAGATCGTCACTGCTGGCCGCGCCAAGCAGGCCTCGCTCTGTCAGCCGCCGCGTACTTGTTTGTTAAGAAAAACAAGGCCACTGTATATGCAACAAGTTCCTGGACAGCGACGTATATTTACTAGTACTACATGCAAAGCACGAGTGAATTGCTCGAACGCTGGTCTCAAGTGGGTTTCAAAAAAAAATGTGGAGGCTAGGAGATCAGCAAAGCAAAGCATGTCCTCACATCACCAAGGACTGTACTGGCCCTCACATCAATAACCAAAGCAGACCGAGGGTTCCACGTCACCAGGGAACAATGCGTGCATGCGCAGCCTAGGTGCTACTTCAATCACAAGGGCGTTGCACATACTGCTTCAATTATCTATGGGGTTTAAGCAAAGACAAAGTAAACATGACTCGGAGGATCTGTTTTAAACCCGCCGGTTCCAGCGCTTTAAGGTCTCCACCTTCGTTACGGTCGCGTCAATGCCGCCTTGCCTCTAACGAAGAGAGTGGCTAGAAAACCGTTGAAGTTACCAGAGGTTATTCACAGACACGGATCTTTGATCGTCTGAATAAATCAGGTGATATCCATTCAAGTTTATTTTGTTTGACACGTATTGTTTTTGTCAAAGAACATTTACGTTGGTTGTATATTTTTGTAAGCAGGACCAATCTATAAACAGCACATCAGGGTTACACCCGCTCATACAAGCTGCCCGATGGACATTTGTAAACCGCCGCCCTGCGGTCCGGTTTATTCCAACAAAATCTAGAGCAAATAATGATATGAGCTTCCGTCTATACTGAATGACCCAATGGGTAGGCGCACAAAATCGCCATCATTACAGTTTGATTAAACTTCAGCAGCCAGCTGGGATGAACCGCCGGCCGGATTACTGACGCAAATCATACGGGGCCATTCACAACCCGTCACAGTCGACCTCAAGTTTTCGTGGATTCACATCGTGTTATCAAACGCCAAGGATATACAATGAGTGTTGCGAAGATCAGCAACTCGCCACCTTGTTTCCAACTTCAACATATGACAGCGTTCCGCTGTTCAGCTATATGCCGGTTTATGTCACGACCAAGTATGAAGAATCTCAAGCCAACTCCTCGAGTCGTCTTAAGACTCGGGGCCTACAATGACATGACTCAGTGAATCTTGCCAATTTCAGCAAATTTAAGAACCCCAGGACAATGGAGGGAAAGATAACCCGGTCCCGAAGGCTACTGTTATATTGATGAAAATTTAAAGGCCGTCAGAAAATTTCTGGCTTAGAAAGTATATGAAGGTTACAAAAACCCAGCTCAATGAAGAAGTTCCGGATCATCAGAAAGGATTCCGGTTTAAAATCCGGCTCAAGGGAAGTCAGTCTCACTGAAGCTCTCAAATATCCGGGTTACAATCCGGTTCAAGGGAAATATGTTCTCCTGCAAAGCTCTGAAGCTCTAAAAATCCGGTTTAAAAAATGTCCGGTTCAAAATGGAATTAGCTTCT
This sequence comes from Aegilops longissima, assembly GCA_021605205.1. Lineage (NCBI taxonomy): Eukaryota > Viridiplantae > Streptophyta > Magnoliopsida > Poales > Poaceae > Aegilops > Aegilops longissima. The sequence goes on from CM038680.1 coordinate 721,757,845, forward strand.
CGCAAGTTCGAGTTTAAAGGCCGTCAGAAAATTTCCAGCTGAAAATGAAGATTCCGGTTTAAAATCCGGTTCAAGGGAAAGATGTCTCCCACACAGCTTTGAAGCTCTCGATATCCGGTTCAAAATCCAGGTTCAAGAAGGATTTATCTCTTGCAAAAAGTTAAAGGGTGCCAAAGTGGACTTGCTGCCATGATGCGCGGTCCAAACATGGGTATCATGCCTTATTGGCTTATCATATTATTGGTCACTTGGGGGCTTGGTCGTATCCGAACCATAGCCACGCCTCTTGATCGGCCTAGTGCCACAATATCACTTGGGGGCTTGGTCGTGTCCGAAGCAATGCAACACCTTTTGATAGGCGAAAGCCACCAGATCACTTGGGGACATGGTCAAGTCTGAACCAGTCACGCCTCTTGATCGGCCTAAGGCCATAGAGTCACTTGGGGGCTTGGTCGAACCCGAACCATTGCCACGCCACTTGATCGGCATAATGCCACGGTTTCAGATGGGGACCTGGCTGACTTGAACCATAGCTACACCTTATTGGGAGCTTGGTCGTGTCCGACCATGGTAACACCATCTGATCGGCTCAGTAAAGCCTCCTTTTGCAAACGGTTTTATCATTGCCTTTGCTTTCATATTTTTTCATAACTGTTATTTGATTTTTGTTGCGACATTGTTAATCCGGTTCGACTGTCAATTACAAATTGGCGGAACACGGTCAAATCTTAACCCGGAGACTATCTGCCCGGTTTGATTTTATGTTACCATCTTATTATGGAGTAAACCGGTGTCCATTAACCCGGCTTGACTTTCAATTACAAGTTGTCAGTACATGATCAAATCATAATCCGGAGACTATCAGCCCGGTCTGGTTTGACTACGAGTCGCCAGTATTATATATGGTTAAACCGGTGTTTATCACAGCCCGGTACGGTTTTATCATAAACCGGCACAGTATGAAAGGAGTTATCATTACTCATGATTGGGGTTATCACCCTTACTACAAAAAGTTGGTAAACCAATGATGTGATTCAATGTCACAGGTATGATATATTTCATATTTGATTATTTTTAAGTGCAGTCTTGGTTATAAACCTGGGTTATATGTTGGGCATTATGGCCCGTCCGGCGGAAAACCGCCAGGACACTTTAACCTTGTTGTATGCAGAAACAGGTTGAATAAAGCATGATTATAAATCGCCGGCGTTTATTAAACCGGCCTGGCTTTGGATTGTAAGTTGCCAGTATATATTTGGATTGCATCATTGGAATCATGCGCCTATAAGTCATTGGGTTATGTTATTCAAATAGCCAAACTTGGCTGGATTTTTGTTATGGTTATCAATAACCAGTATTATGATTAAGGTTTTCAAAGTCGCTTTAGCGCAATGGCTATCATATTATCAATGGATATAATTTATTCTACAATTGAAGGAATAGTCCCGAGTTGCTGCAGGCTTACAACCCGGCACTTGGGGGCTACATTATTTAAGTTGAGATTACATCAAATATGCAAGTCTCATGTCGCTGCAAGCATGCACCATGACACTTGGGGGCTAATGCAAAGTCATTTTTTGCTCATATTATTGAAGACCCGACTCATCACATTATAATGAGCCGGCCCTTGGGGGCTACCAATTGCTCCTGTCAACAACTCAAGGTACACAAGTTAAATCCATTATATTGAAGGATCCACTGCTCAGTTGGTAAAGCACAAGGCTCTTAACCTTATGGACGTGGATTCAAGCCCATGATGGGGGTTACATCATATGATGTTATTTTCATTGAAGTATATATCAAGTCCCAGCACAATATTATCTTACTGAGCCGGCCCTTGGGGGCTACACATCATTGCTCAAATCTACATGATTATATTTACAAAGTCCCTGCTCATTATTGCATAAATGACCCGGCCCTTGGGGGCTACACTGGTTGAAGTTTTATGAGTATAAGGCAATTTCAAGTCCCTGGTTGCTGCAAGCATGACAACCCGGCACTTGGGGGCTACATAATATGGAGTGTTCAGTTTTTATTAGTGACTAGGATGAACAACATGGATTTCTTCAAAAGTTGCAGTATTGATATTGAAGCAAGTCTTAAACCATAATTTTGTTCTGCTCAAGACTTGGCGGCTACAGGTAATATGCATATAAGGAGAAATATTTTCAAAATTCTCAGTCTTGAGCAAACCAGATTGACCCGGTGTCTGCAACAATCATAACCCGGCGTTGGCAACAATCATAACCCGGAATTATCAGTTTTTGTAACCCGGCAGTTTTGGCAATGATAAACCGGCAAGTTCTACATCTTCAAACCGGATGAATATCAGATGAATATTTCAAGACCAAAATTTCTTAAACCGGCATTTTGGAAACCGATTCAAGTGGATTATTCTTCACAATATTTTTCTATGAGAGGCCAACATCAGCAATTTGAGTATGAAACTGGTTATTGATCCGGATTTTCTTGAAGGAGGGAATGACAAGGACTTAAGGATGATCAGGTGCCGGTCTACAAGAATTCTTAACCCGGAGCACAACCCGCCAAATTTGTTCTTGTGTTTATATTACGGATCAGTTTAACACGGATAAATCCAAATTAAACTGGGGGCTAATGTCGGGGATATACCCCGCGGTGTAAACCGGCCGGAAGTTAATCCGGCCGGACTTGGCGGTTTATCTGAAGACCCGCCGACCTTGGCGGTTTACAAGCAACCCGCTTGGTCGTTATGACTCACTTTGGTGATGCAGCGCCCGGATGACGGATGACAAGGCCCAAGGCCCGAAGGCGGTTCACGTTTAATGGTGGGCGGTTTATGAGGAAAGCGTAAGGATTATTCTCCTCGAAGGAAGCAAGACTAGGACTCCACTTGTAATAGAGTAATCATAATCCTAATAGGACTCCACATGTAACCCGCCCTTCAACATATATAAGGAGGGCGGGCTCCCAAAGAGGGACAAGCTACAAGCAAACAACAATATCTAGGGCTAGACACAACTAGAGGAGAGCCGGTTTACGGCGACTCCCTCATGATCATAATGAGACCTAGCCTCAAACAGCATGTAGGGCTATTACCGGATGATGTTTCCCGGGGCCCGAAGCTGTCTAAATCCATGTCTTGTGTTGCGTCTTTCGATTCCGCTCAACCCCTCTCAAGCTACCACATAGATGCGTTGGCCTCGCGACTAAGTCCTGACACTAAGGACATCTGACGTGTTAATTCCACGACAATGCTGTTCTAAGAGACTCTCAAAATAATATAAGTGAAGCATGATAGAATAACAATTTCTACAAAATTAAGCCACCGCCGTGCTCTAAAAGATTTAAGTGAAGCACTAGAGCAAAAACTATCTAGCTCAAAAGATATAAGTGAAGCACATAGAGTATTCTAATAAATTCCAATCAAGTGGGTTTTTACCAAAAGGTGTGTACAGCAAGGATGATTGTGGTAAACTAAAAATCAAAGACTAATATCATACAAGACGCTCCAAGCAAAACACATATCATGTGACGAATAAAAATATAGCTCCAAGTAAAGTTACCGATATATGAAGACGAAGGAGGGGATGCCTTCCGGGGCATCCCCAAGCTTAGGCTTTTGGTTATCCTTGAATATCTTGGGGTGCCATGGGCATCCCCAAGCTTAGGCTCTTGCCACTCCTTATTCCATAGTCCATCAAATCTTTTATCCAAAACATTAAAACTTCACAACACAAAACTCAACAGGAAATCTCATAAGCTCCGTTAGTACAAGAAAGAAAAACCACCACATAAGGTACTGTAATGAACTCATTCTTTAGTTATATTGGTGTTAAACCTACTGTATTCCAACTTCTCTATGGTTCATACCCCTACATACTAGCCATAGATGCATCAAAATAAGCAAACAACACCCGAAAAACAGAATCTGTCAAAAACAGAACAGTCTGTATAAATCTGTAACTCTCGAATACTTATGGAACTTTAAAACTCCTACCAAAATAGGAAGTCCTGGGAAATTTGTCTATTGATGTAAATAAAAAAGAATCAACGCAAAATCACGTTTATGTGAATTACTAAAATTATTTTCGTGCGCGCAAAGTTTCTGTTTTTCAGCAGAATCAAATTAACTATCACCATAGGTTATCCTATAGGTTCTACTTGGCACAAACACTAACTAAAACATAAAAACAAATCTAAACAGAAGTTAGATGCAAAATTTATTACGAAATAGAAGAAAAAACAAAAAAACTAAAATAAAATTGGGTTGCCTCCCAACTAGCGCTATCGTTTAACGCCCCTAGCCAGGCATAAAAGGGAGGATAGATCTAAGTAGTGCCATCATTGGCACTCAATTCCTCAATAGAGCCCTTATAATCTTTAAAGATTTCTCCCTTTTTAGCAATGATTAAGATCCTAGGCAAGAAATCGAGAAATTCATTTGTAGCAAAAGGTTCCTTAATGATAGAGAGACAATTGGGGTGAACACTTATTGATTTGAGATCCGCATTTCCCTTATTAGAAGATTCACCCTTATTTTTAGGAACATAAATAAATTTGGCAGTTTTGGTAGGAGCAGTTGGAGTATTTTTCACGGAAGAAAAGGTCGTCCCTAAGTTGGTAATAATATCTTCAAGTTTACCGATTCTCGTAGAATCTAGATCTATTTTTTCTATAGGTTCTTTCTCTTTAAAAAATTTCAAGATAACTCCAACCCTAGATCCATATTGGGTAATTTGGTTATGAATCTTTTTATCCAAATTTTCAATCAACTCAACAGTGGCAACTTTATTTTCAATAATTTCAAGCCTTTGCATCACATGTTCCAAAGTTAAAATAGTTCCATTAACCAAAAGAGGTGGTGGGCCAAACAAATCTAACATAGCATTATAAGCATCAAAAGTATGGCTACTCAAGAAATCCCCTCCGGTAATGGTATCAAGAATGCATCTATTCCAAGGAGTAATGCCTACATAAAAATTGCGAAGAAGAACGGAAGTAGAGAGCTTCCTAGTAGATCTATTTTGAGCATTGCAAATTCTATGCCACGCATCTTTTAGATTTTCTCCCTCCCTTTGCTTAAAATTAAGAATTTCATGTTCGGGAGTAATAACGAGGATAGGGGGACTAGCCATGACGACAAAATAAGCGGTCCAACACACAAGCAAAATAGAAAGGCAAGCAAAAGAGGGAGAGGAGATTGGGAAAGATAGGGTGAATAAAACGGCAAGGGTGAAGTGGGGGAGAGGAAAACGAGAGGCAAATGGCAAATAATGTAGGTGCAAGGGAGATGAGTTTGTGATGGGTACTTGGTATGTCTTGACTTGAGCGAAGACCTCCCCGGCAACGGCGCCAGAAATCCTTCTTACTACGTCTTGAGCTTGCGTTGGTTTTCCTTGAAGAGGAAAGGGTGATGCAGCAATAGTACCGTAAGTATTTCCCTCAGTTTTTGAGAACCAAGGTATCAAATCCAGTAGGAGGCTCCTCAAAAATTCCACGCACCAACACAAACAAACAAGAACTCGCAACCAACGCAATAAAGGGGTTGTCAATCCCTTCAAGGCCACTTGCGAAAGTGAGATCTGATAGAGATAATATGATAAGATAAATATATTTTTGGTATTTTATAATATAGATAGGAAAAGTAAAGATGCAAATAAAAGTAGATTGAAAGCTTATATGATAAGAGATAGACCCGGGGGCCATAGGTTTCACTAGTGGCTTCTCTCAAGATAGCATAAGTATTACGGTGGGTGAACAAATTACTGTCGAGCAATTGGTAGAAAAGCGAATAATTATGAGATTATCTAGGCATGATCATGTATATAGGCACCATGTCCGTGACAAGTAGACCGACTCCTTCCTGCATCTACTACTATTATTCCACACATCGACCGCTATCCAGCATGCATCTAGAGCATTAAGTTCATAAAGAACAGAGTACCGCATTAAGAAAGATGACATGATGTAGAGGGATAAACTCATGCAATATGATATAAACCCCATCTTTTTATCCTCGATGGCAACAATACAATCGTGCCTTGCTTCCCTAACATCACTTTGGGAAAGGACACCACAAGATTGAACCCAAAGCTAAGCACTTCTCTCATTGCAAGAAAGATCAATCTAGTAGGCCAAACCAAACTGATAATTCGAAGAGACTTGCACAGATAACTTAATCACACATAAAAGAATTCAGAGGAGATTCAAATATTTCTTATAGATAAACTTGATCATAAACCCACAATTCATCGGATCTCGACAAACACACCGCAAAAAGAGTTACATCGAATAGATCTCCAGGAAGATCGAGGAGAACTTTGTATTGAGATTCAAAGAGAGAGAAGAAGCCATCTAGCTAATAACTATGGACCCGAAGGTCTATGGTAAACTACTCACAACTCATCGGAGAGGCCTTGGAGATGATGTAGAGGCCCTCCGTGATTGATTCCCCCTCCGGTAGAGTGCCGGCGAAGGCTCCAAGATGGGATCTCGCGGATACAGAAGGTTACGGTGGTGGAAATAGTTTTTCGTGGTCGCTTCTGATGTTTTCGGGGTATGTGGGTATATGTAGGGGGAAGAAGTAGGTCGGTGGACGCCTGAGGGGCCCACGAGGGTGGGGGCGCGCCCACCTGTAGGGGGCGCGCCGGGCACTCTCGTGGCAGCCTCCTTTGTTTTTTGACTTCCACTCCTCATAGAAGGGTGCAGGAAAGTAGGGGGTTTGGATGGCTGCTTCTTTAAGGGGGCTCAAAATGGAGAGCTACTCTGTGCTCTTGGAAGAGATGCAAATGAGCAAATGTATCCCGTTGCTTGGGCAGCAGTTGAGGTGGAAAATAAGGACTGCTGGTTCTGGTTTATGGCATTGTTAAATAAAGACTTGGAGATTTCAAATCAAGGTGAAGGCTGGGTGTTTATATCATATCAGCAGAAAGGTCTAATCAATGCAATTTCAAAGTTTGTACCAAGAGCTGAACACAGAAATTGTGTTAGGCACATTTATGCTAACTGGAAGAAAAAACATAGGGACCAGAAATACCGTAAGAGATTTTGGGCTTGTGCAAAGTCTTCTAACAGAGTTCATTTTAATTTAAACAGGGCAAAGCTTGCTCAGCTCACACCAGAAGGAGCAAGAGACATGATGCAGGCTGGGCCTGAACATTGGTGTAGAGCATGGTTCAAAGAAGGATCATTTTGTGATTCAGTCGACAACAATATGTGTGAAAGTTTTAACAATTGGATAGTGGAATATAGAGGTCTTCCTATCATCAGTATGTTTGAAGCAATCAGAGCAAAGGTGACAGTAAGGATTCAAGTTAATAGAGCTATGCCTGCCAATTGGAATGGAACAATTTGTCCCAAAATCCTCAAAAAGGTGAACAAGTTGATACAACTTACTGAGAAGTGTGAGACAATATGGAATGGAAAAGATGGATATGAGGTGAAGTTAGGACAGCATGTGTCGGGGAAATACCCTGCGGTATGACCCGGCCGGAAGTATGACCCGGCCGGACTTGGCGTTTCATTGGTAACCTGCCGGAGGATTGGCGACTCACGAGTCTGGCGGCTCACGGATGGCCCTGACGGCGGGTCAGATAGAAGACAAGGCCCAAGGCCCAGAAGGCCGGCTCATGCTATGGTGGGCCGGCTTAAGAGGAAAGGCATAAGGAGTTTTCCCTTAAGGGGGGCAAGACTAGGATTCCACTTGTTATAGAATAGTCCTAGTCCTACTAGGACTCCACATGTAACCCGCCCCTCCAACTTATATAAGGAGGGGCAGAGCACCCCAAGAGGGGGCGAACAATAATCTCAAGGGCTAGACACAACTAAGAGGAGAGCCGGTTTATGCGGTGACTCCCTCATGAGCATAATGAGACCTAGCCACAAACAGCATGTAGGGCTATTACCAGATGATGTTTCCCGGGGCCCGAAGTTGTCTAAATCCTTGTCTTGCGTGTTGCATCTCTCATCCCGATCAACCCCTCTCAAGCTATCACATAGATGCGTTGGCCTCACGACTAAGTCCTCATACTAGGACATCTGTTGTGACCTTTCCACGACAGCATGGATTCAAAGTTGAATTGCAAGCAGGAACATGTTCTTGTAGATACTGGCAATTGTCAGGAATTCCATGTGTTCATGCTCTAGCAGCTTCACAATGTGGCCCTGATGACATAGATTCACTTATTTTACCTTGCTATAGAATTGAAGCTTACAACAAGACATATGAACATGTCATGATGCCAATGGAGGGCATGCCTAGCTGGCCAATATCTGACAGACCTAGACCATTAGTTCCAAGCTATGTGCAAATGCCTGGGATGCCCAAGACAGAGAGAATAAGAGGTGGAGATGAGCCTCCTAAGCATGCACACAAACTCTCCAAGATCAAGTGTAGTTTATGTGGAAATCCTAGGCACAACATGAGGAAATGCAATACTAACCCCAACAAGAGAAAGTACAAGAATAGGAAGAGGAAAAAGAAACAAAAGTGTGTAATGATTTTTACATATGTTTGATTTCTATATGTTTTGTACTTGTGAAATTGCAGCAATGTGAAACACCTAACAACTGTTATTTCTATGTGTTATTTAGGAAAATCCTCCAAGGAGATCTCAAAGAGTAGCAAATGAAACTGCTACAGCCCAGTCTTCACAGCAGGCAGCTCAAACATCACAGCAAGCTGCAGGAGGGAGAGCCCAGTCTTCACAGCAAGCTACAGGACAGGGGGACAGCACAGCCTAGAAGGGGAAGGCCTCCAAAGTAAGCAAACAGAACACCTGGTGCTAGTTCTAGTCAGAGAAGGAGGACATCTACCAGGGTTAGCATGTTTGATGAACTGAGGGGTTAAGCAGGAAAATTTCTGTTGTTTAGAGCCTTCAAATTGTTAGTAGGTTGCTGGTGTCTACTAGCATGAACTTGTGTTTGATGAACTTGTGTTTGTTGCTGTTAAACTGCAGAATTTCTGTTTGATGAACTTGTGTTTGTTACTGCTAAGCTGCAGAATTTGTGTTTAGTTGCAAAATGCTACTGTTTACTATGTTCTCTTTTGAAAGAAATTTCTTTTTGATAGAAGCTTGGCAAAATATGTTCACTTTTGGCACAAACAAAGAAGATCACAATTGTACCATTTCACAAGACAACATAGTACCAGCACATTACACAAATATTTGGGATAATTTTGGCACAAATTCAGTACACAGCAAGCAGTACAGTTGCTTCACCACAACAACGAGCATAAAATAGAACTGAACACATAGTACAACACAACAGATTGTTAACACATAGTACAATGAACCAAGTGCCAAATAACAGGACACAAACTCAAACTCCTTCAGCACCGTCAGTGCCGTCGATCTTGCCCAGCAGTCTTGAAGATATGCTTGCGAGTCAGGTCCTCGCCTTCTCCTGGCAGCCACTCACCAGGCAGTCCTTCAGCAAGCAGAGGACCACGATCAACAACCTCCTTCATGTGGCAAATGACAGGATACATTAAGTTGTTCTTCTTCCTCGGCGACGACGGTCCATAGTCATCCAATTCGAATTGCATTGCTTCATACTAATCCATGGACTCGGGTGGCTTGTTTGTCAGCTTCGGCTCAGGTATTCCACTGTCACCACCTTGCCAACAAAGAAAGGGTCACGAAGCCACGCCATTACCTCAAGCTTGCGGCGGCTTGCCGGCGGCAGGAACTCGATCAGCTCGTCATCCAGCTGCTTGAGAACATCTTTCATGGACACCGTCGTCCAGGCCTAGTTTGGGAGGCCTTCAAAGCCGAGCTTGCTCTTGTACTTCAGAGCACCTGGCTGAGCATGAACCATTCTGCACCAACGCGAAAACTGAATCCAACGCCGGCAACACTTGATCTTCATTGACGAAAGGAGCACCTCAGAGCACTTCTCCTCTGTCGAGAAGGTCAGCCGCAGGTCGTGTGGTGGGCACGCGACCTCGATGACCACCTCGGACAGCACCACCCCGCAATGCTACTGCAAGGTCGCCAGCCAGCATCACTGTCTGCTCGCCGTCTCCGACCGCAGTTGCCAGAAGCACGTACCGCCCGAAGCGCAGCTCCAGCGCATCCATGGCCGAAGTGCGGGAGATCAGGACATGGCTTGCCTCTCGACGGAGCTCTGGCTCTCCCCGCCGGCACACCTCCTGCGGGAACCGCCGTTCCAGCAAGCTACGGCTCGCCTGGGTTGCTGCGACGACCGGGCAGCGCCCATCATTGGCGGTGCTCACGGTGTCACGGACCGACGTCTTTGGAGCTCACGCTGCCGCCGCCCATGCAGAATAGGGTTAGGGATTTGGACTGGGAAGTGGGGGATTTCTGATCCAGATCGCAACGGGGAACGACAGCTCTATAACAGTCCAACCTGACAAGTAGGCCCCACCATGGTCAAAACCGCCCTTTGACTGTGCTACATCAGCATCGAATGGAGACAAACCAGCCCGGGGGGGGTGGTTGTCCGGTTTGGTTTTGTTTGGGGTGTAGAAGGAGCCAAAATATAGATCATGGGGTAAAGTGAACCACCCACCATGTTCAGGGGAGTAAAATGGACTTTTTTTCTTTTTAAATTGAAGCAAGGCAACTTTATGTCCGCCTCTCGCCTAGCCACTTCACACGTCCACCATTTTTAAATACACTGAATCCCTGATGATACGGCCAGAGTGGCTTGGTTCGGTCTTCCACGAGAGAGTTAATTGCACGTTCGTACCACACTTCAGCACCTACTCACGGATTGATACCACTATTCTAAAGTTTTGCAATTCAGTACCAACTCAAAGGCTAAGTGTTGCAAAACGGTCTAAACTGCGTATAAATGCGTATTGATGGCGTGTCGACTCATCGGGACCCGCTGCCGAGGGCTGATGTGGCATGATCTTTTGCAAAAAGAGCCCTTACCTTTTGTTTAATCACGAATATATCCTCTGTTTGTCAAAAAAGGGTGTTGCCGCAAAAAATATTTCTTTCAAAAATACTGGGACCCTGATGATACGGCCAGAGTGGCTTGGTTCGGTCTTCCACGAGAGAGTTAATTGCACGTTCGTACCACACTTCAGCACCTACTCACGGATTGATACCACTATTCTAAAGTTTTGCAATTCAGTACCAACTCAAAGGCTAAGTGTTGCAAAACGGTCTAAACTGCGTATAAATGCGTATTGATGGCGTATCTGACTACTGGGACCCGCTGCCAGGAGCTGATGTGGCATGATCTTTTGCAAAAAGAGCCCTTACCTTTTGTTTAATCACGAATATATCCTCTGTTTGTCAAAAAAGGGTGTTGCCGCAAAAAATATTTCTTTCAAAAATAACCACACGCGCGCTTGCTGCCGGGTCTCGAACCCCGGCCGTGCCGTTGCATGCGTTAGCTGGCTGCCGCTGCGCCACTGCTCCTATTGGTTCAACAATGACACCTAAATTCTTTTATACCGGACGTCAAACTTTACGAAGTAACGCGCGCCTGTCCGCCGGAAATCGATCCGCGCCGAGTCGTTCGCAGCGCGCCGCGCTTGCTGCTTCTCTGCCCCACGGTATCCTATGCGTAACCTCGTTCGTATGCGTCTCTAAACTGTGAGCAGTTCCGGTTTTTATACGATAGAAAAAATATTATATAACATTAAAAAAGTTCATCCCGTTGTATAATTAAATATATGTTCATTGCATCATATATTAAAAGTTCATCGTATAAAAGCGTATCGTATATTAAAAATGTTCACCAAATCTTCTAATATATATATATATATATATATATATATATATATATATATATATATACAATGATCTTATTTAAATATACGATTTCGTATTATAGAAAGTTTATCGTTTTAGGAAAAGTTGAAAATGTTTGTGCATTTGAAAAAATGTTCAGAATATTTTTGGGAAAAGTTGAACGCGTAACTGTGATATAAATTGTTTAACTGTGATAAAATTTTCTTACATTTGTTCTTTTTTAATCCACATATATTTTATAAAAAAGTTCATGCTTGGCACTAAATAATACTAACCCACATGAAATCTTGCCGCATGTGGGTTCTACTCTGATGCTTGGCACTAACTTGTACTAATATATAACCACAAAAAACTAATAATTAATATCTTTTTCATGTCTTTATGTATTAATATCCTGATAAAAAGATGTTGTCAATGTGCAGCAATATTTTAAATAGCACGCTATTTCGCCGTTATAACGCAGTTATAGCATATTTAGAAGGGAGACGTTACGTCTTGGCAAAATCAGACGCTACGGCGCTAATCGCGTAATTAGCGTGCTACACACGCTATAACGTTGTAACGTTGTAATGTTATAACGTGCAGACCATGCATAACTGAAATAAGCACAGCTCAGCAGGCCCAGCAGGCCAAACCAACCCACGACCACTAGCTTTCTCACTCCTTTTATCAGATTCTCCCACTAGCTTTCTCACTCCTTTTATCAGATGCATATATTGCTTGCTCCTATGAAAAATTTAGTTGCTTAAATACTTTATTTCTAGATATATTTGATTCTTTTTGCAAACGCTATTTTGAAATATAGCACGCTATTAGCACGCTATAACTTGTGTAGCATTTAGAGAAGGGCCTCGCTATATTTTGTAGCGCGCTATTTAAAATATTGATGTGCAGGCGTCACTCCCCTAAAAAAATGTGAAAAATACTGGAAGTTTTAACAAGCTGGAAGAATACTGGAGGAATGCCATAGCCATCCAGGTGCAGGAGACGAAAGAAATAGTGATGTCGGCACAACAGCAGTCGATGTGCAAAAAAACTAATAATTAATATCCGTTTGTGCCACCGTTGGGCTGCACTGGGACGCGGTTGGGCTGTCCTGCGGCCCACGTGATGCTGGTTCTCGTCCAGGTCGAGCGATTGAGGGATTGAGGGCGAGGCACACAGGAGTGGCGGATTGTGAATCCAGCGGCGGTTACTTCGCCCACCAGCAACCACGCCGCCATGAGGCACACACCCCTCGTCGCCTAACACCAGATCTGGATCTGGGCGACGCCCACACCGCCACCACATCACCCACCTGTGCGCCCCACTAGCATCGCCGACCACCACCGCCCTGGCGAACCAGCGAAGAGGAGAGGAAAGGAAGGAGATGGGAGAGGGGCACCGGTGCTCCGGCGAGCCAGCGACGGGGCTCCGGCGAGCAAGCCCGGCAAGGTCGAGGCAGCGGGGCACAGGGGAGGCGGCTGGGAGTGATTAAATTTAAAATAAAGGTGTTTTCTGCAAAAAAATATGCCAAGTTGGCTCCTGACACGCGGGACCCAGCGGTCAGATACGCCATCAGTACGTCCTTATACGCAGATTAGACCATTTTGCAACACTTAGACCCCGAGTTGGTATTGAACTGCAAAACTTTTAAGTAATGGTATCAATTCGTGAGTAGATGCTGAAGTGTGGTACCAACATGCAATTAACTCTCCACGAGAAGATAAGCTCCAGGCGGATGTTAGGATTCCTTTGGAATTGGCACAGGAAGAGCAGGTTTCCTCCGGTTTATTGTGTGCGTTTCCTGCGTACCGAATGATGCAAAGGGAATTAAACCTTCATGAACAGTGTTCTTTTGTAATTCCTTTAGAAATCCTGTGAACCGAACAAGGCCTAAAGGTCTATAACTCGCCTCGTATAGGATTTTCCGGATCAACGGGCGCTAGACATCGACGTCGACTGCAGTAGTTGCTGCTACTATACTAGAGGATCTCGTTCCTTGTTCCTCAAGCGCCGTCAGCGGGCGCGCTCTGTGGCCCAAGGAATGCACAACAGGGCATAGATCCTGGACATCCATGGTGCAGCACATCGAGCTCTGGCGTGTCCTTCAGCACATTACTCTTACACCGGACCCCGACGTGATGCGTAGGCGATGGACCAAATCCGGAACCTACTTCGCGAAATCCTGCTACAAGGCCATATTCATCGGTCCACAGCTGCGCCCCACTGGAAACTCACTTGGCGCGCTCGGGCGCCTCTCCATACTCGGGTCTTCGCTTGGCTCGCCGGCCAGGACCGCTGCTGGTCTGCCGCTCGCCTCACTCGACATGCCCTGCCGCATGATGATCGTTGTATCCTTTGCGACCAGGTGCTCGAAACCCTGGATCATCTCCTTATGCACTGCCCGTTCTCCAGGGAGGTTTGGCACGAGGTGTTCGCATGGTGCTGCGCCCCCATCCTCCTTCCTCGCGATGACGATCATTTCCTGGACTGGTGGGCCTTCATTAGCTGCCAAGTGCCCGCTAGTATGCGCAAGGGCCTCGCCTCCCTCACCCTTCTCATCGTTTGGTCTATCTGGTGTCACCGCAATGCCTGCATCTTCGACAATGCGCGCCCTTCTGTCATGAACCTGCTGCAGGTGATCAAGGACGACGCTAGGTCCTGGGCCATCGTTGGAGCCAAGGACATCGCCAATTTCCTGCCTCCATGATGTATCCTGTACTTTTGGGCTAAGCAACCCTTTTTTGTTCTGCTCTCGTAGCATCTATCTGCACCTGTTGAGCGTACGCTGAGTTGCTGCTACCCTTGTACCCAACCCTCTTGCTCCCTATCTACTCCCTTCTTTTCAGTTTATAGGACTCAATTCAAAAATCTCACGAACCAAGGTAGATGGTGAGTGATGGAATACTTTTTGTAGTTTGCAAAAGCACCCAATTAATGCTTTTGTTTTCCTCAAAAAATTATGTTTACCAATGCATTAATTGCAATGCATGCATGCATATAGTACATGCATTGGTCAATTTTCTCTTAATACTTGCATGCAATGATTTAACGCGCCTTGAAATCTGAATATATGATGGGGAACAAACAAATTGAACCTTATAAAATGAAAAAAAATTAAGATAAACCCTATAAACCGGAAAGAAGAAAGTATCCATGGAATGACACACACTTTGCGTATTCGTGAAAAAAATCTCGTTCCTTGTGCACTTCTTTACCTCTTTTTATGGGTCTGCACTTTTTTATACTTAGCAATGGCTTGTTCTGGAACGGAACGGTAGTTGAACTAAAATCCGCACAACATTGGGAAGGTCAAACCGTAGACAGCACCAATCGGAAACCTGACGGGTGTCGGCTTTCCCAGCAGACGACGAATAAATACGAACGACGCACTATAACCTGAAACCTTGGCGTGGATTCGATAGAACTGCAGATCAAACCATGCGGCCGGCCATGGCGGATCATGACCGTACTGCCCAGGAGGATTCGTAAGTTTTCTATATACACATATATACTCCTGCAAATTTCATCTCTTTCGAGCGCGCAGCCGCCGGTTCTGGCAAGGCGGGCATGGCGTCCCCCCCTCGACCCGCTGCCTGCTATGCATGTCATATCTGGCGATGGCTCCCGTTTCCTCTACCTGTTCTGATATACTCCCTCCATCCCAAAATAAGTGACTCGACTTTGTACTAACTTTGTACAAAGTCGAGTCACTTATTTTGGGACGGAGAGAGTACAGTATATGAATTTCCTCTAACCCTGTTTGGTTGGGTTCGTTTCGAACTAGGCCATTACGTTTTGAACAACAAATTCTTTCTGATCCAAAATTTGCTGAGATTACAAGTTTATCCAACAACAAAATTCTTAGACCGAAATTAGAAATTCTTCATGGCTCTAAAATTTGGTGAAACTATACATTTATCTAAGAACAAATTCTTATGTTCCTAAAGATTGCTGAAAGTATACACGTATCCGAGAACAAATTCTTATGGTTCTGAATCTTGCTGAACTACATAAGGCGCGAGCAAATTATTACGATTCTGGAAGTCGCTGAAAATAATGTCAAATATATTTTGTCTTACGACTCTGCTGCGTGTTACTATGATGCTGAATAACTAAATCATATGTTATGGTTCAAGGTATTATAAGGGGAATTCGCTGCCTGTCTTTCCAGTTCCAGAGGAGGCAAAGCAACACCAAGTCACAGTTTCACTTGCCGCTTCAAAGGGGAGATATGCAAGGTAAAACTCCTATAATCAACACCACTGTCCACTGTGCATGTTCATTCCTCATTCTGAAATATAAATACTCTGGTTTTCATTGTTAAGTTGTCCATTTTTTTATAGTCCAAGCCCCTGTCTACGGTTAGCTAATTCTTTTATTCTCGAAAAAAAACTGAATTTCGTTATTAAAAAAAAATTCTACACTTGTAGTAAAAAGGGTAGCAATGCTATCGGTTAAAAAAATACATTTTCTGGTTCTAAAATTTGCTGAAAATTTAGAATAATATTATCAGATTTGACAACTTACCTTCCTTTTACTATAATTATATTTAAGTCATATGTTCTGGTTCAGGTTCAACACCATTGTGCATGTTCCTTTGGCATTCTGAAATGTCATTGCAAGATACCCAAATCCTCTGGTTTCAGTATTTAGTCGTCCCTATCGTCTGCTTATATCACAAAGAGAAAAGTATGTTTTTGGTCCCTCAAGTTTCCCGAAAGTGTAGACTTGGTCCCTTCAGATGTTTTTGATACACATTTAGTCCTTCCAAGTCTCAAAAAAGAGTAAATTTAGTCCAAAACCAGATTTCGACCACTTTGACTAGTTTGACCCCCCCAGATTTTGACCGGATGACCAGTATTTTGTTTTGTATTTTTTTTGAATTTACTGTTCGTCCGGCCAAACCCTGTCAAAATCTACGCGGTCAAACCCGTTCAAAGTGGTCAAAATCTGGTTTTGGACTAAACTTACTTGGTATTGAAACTTGAAGGACCAAATGTGTACCAGAAAATCTTGAGGGACCAAGTCTATACTTTTAGAAAACCCGAGGAACCAAAAACATATTTTTTTTTCTATTACAAACTGTTTTTCCAGGAAAATGTTGACACAACTCCTCCCGTTAATACTCGACACAGCAAGTTGCATCTGTGATGGGCTTGGAACTGTGCTCAAACATTCATTAAAATTAATATCACAACCTCATGTTTTGCTTTCATTGTGTCATGTCATGTACTCCCTTCGTCCCGCAATGTCAGACGTTTTTTGACACATTGTGGGACGGAGGGAGTAGTTCTCAGCCCGTTTCTGCTATGTAGTTGTTTATATCTGGCATCCCCATCTGACAACTCTTCAATCCATCATGACAATATTGACAAGTTTCAAGAACTCTGCATGCACCTTCATCATAAATGAAAATAAAATGGGTAAATCTGCCAAGTTTTAATTCTGAACAAACTCGACGAGTTTTTAATCATGTTTCGAGAACTCTGCATGCACCTTCATCACGAAATAAATAAATGACACACTTAATATTGTTCATATTATGGCATGGACATGTGATTTGTTATTTATTTTTTTGGCATAACAATTTGTTCACAATATTGAATCAGGAGTCGAGCTTGTTGGGTGTCCAAGGAGAGGAGCACTCCTGAAGGTATCAACATGGAGGAACATGCTTGGAGGTTTCGGCCTCTGCCCCGACCCAAGACGCGTGGCTTTGACCGGGCTTCCATCGGAATTCCAGTTGTAATGCGAAAGAGAAAACCTCCAGAGGTGAGGAACGCACTACGGGAAAAAAGAGTCGCGGCCAAACAGGAGGATGCACGTTACTACGCGGAGGTGGCCCTGCGTAAATACAACAGAGCCAACAACACCAAGGTCTATCTATTTCTCTCTTATCTCCGTGTATGTGAGGTTGTGCTAATCAGGATGGCTTTTGAGACTGATATCCATGTTAAATATGTATTTCCATTTTCATTTTTCAGTTTGAGCTGGTGGAGGTAAAAGTGATATCTATATTTTACGAGTTTGGAGGGGGCGGCGCCCATTATAACTTCACAGCTAAGCAGCCCGAGGAGCAACATTCTGCTGATGCCGACAGTACCAAGCTATTCTTCTCTGAAGTCCACCTCGATTTTCGGAGTGAGAATAATGTGATCATGTGCTGTATAGTTGGGGAAAATGACGCAGGTACCTTGTTGGTTTTCTTGACAGTTGTTCCTATTGCTTCTTTCCTGATTCTTGGCATGTTTCCTTATTGTTCATGAGGTCTGCATCAGGTGCAATCAGTTGTGTTGTTAACAAATGCCTTGTCTTTATTTGTTCTATCTATGTTGCAGGGCGTTGCTATGGCTGCGAAAACTACCAGCCTGTTGTTCACCCAAACAGCCAAGCATACGGCGGTGGTAGTAGTACTTGTATTGAGCATCCTGGTTCGGATGGCGATAGCGACAGTGACTAGCAACCTAGTACTTGAGGCCTGGTGGCTAGGGCTGGCTTGTGTGGCCAGTCTTCTCTGGTGTGTATTGACTTTCTTGACTTTTTGGGAGAATACCCATTGCATGGAGTAGATCGATGGACTTGAGAAATGTGTCATGTGGGATGGAGGTACTGAACGTTGTTGTGTGTTACCAATATCTGATAATGACATTTCCTGTGGTGGTTCGTGTCTTGGCTTGGAAAATATGCACTGCGGTGAGTAAATGGAGTCGAGTGATGTGCACATGGAATGAGAACCTCAAGAATGTTGTTTTATTAAATTGTTTTCTTATAATGTCATATTTGCTCTTGTAATTAGAGGAATTTATATGAGATTTTACATACTGGTTTGTGTTTGATTACTTGAGATAGTCTTGAAATTTGTCTTCCTTGCCGGCGCATTGCCCACTTCCTTGCCATATATAACCTTTTTTTTTGCGGGGGGTTGCCATATATAACCTGTTCGGGCATCAGTCAGCTAGCCCACCACCTCATCTTCGACCGATTATTTTTTGCTTCACCCTTCTCCTTTCTTGCCTGCTGAGCATGGAGCTAAAGTTTGGCGTCGAAGTTTTGTTTTGTGTGTCTATCATCCTTCTATTTCATCATATTTTTAGCCTATAAAAACCATTATGTTTTTTTAAGTAGTCATGGCAACTTTATTGAGCTTAAACAAACTGTTACATGGACCGTGAGATAAAATATAAGATAGAATAAAACTAGCCAGGGGATTGTACTGCCACACATCTGGCTGATGGATCGACACATACTTAATTATAGCAAACTCATGAACCACAACGTATGCCTCTCTCAGACAATGATCAAAGATAATCTTTCCAAAATCCTTCAGAAGATCAATACAATTAATCTATGTGTAAAGATGAGACCAGTGCCGAGACATCATGGTTCATATCTTTGATCAAATCAACACGGTCTGAATGAACGAGTATTTAAAAAAAACTACCACAGGGGTTTCGGTCTTGCAGAACTACCACTTTTTTACCGTCAACAAAAAACCAGCACTTCAAGCTAATTGTGTGGCAAAAAACAACCGCTTTCACGTAGTGACCGGTTTAGGTGATTTAAACATGTGTATGACAGGTGGGACCCACCTGTCAGGGTTGACATGGCGGAATGTCAACTTTGTTTACTTTGACCGTTATTTTTACCGTTACTACAGGTGGGACTCACACGTCAGCATCAACCCCCCCCCCCCCCCCTCTCTTTCTCTATTTGGTATTTCAACAAACACCTCATGTGCATCGCGCAACACCAGGTGCCGAGACCTAGCCGGAGCCAGCCCTTGGTGTTGATAAGCAACAGTGCAGCCGAATTCACTGTTATGACCCTTTTCGCATAGTTTAGCACGATCTGACCCCAACTGAAAAAAATTTCAGATCGGATCATTTTCCTACCGCCACATATTCTTTCTTAGCACTTATGAGAACGTACCTCGGTGTGTGGATCCAATCCTTATAGTTTCCACCATCTGTAGCTAACTTTTCTTTCTCAATCAAAAGAGATAAATTCAAATTATTGCGAGCCATTGATCTACAACAATAAACACAATATTCACTTTAGACATTGTTCATAATTATGTTGCACTAGTGTTTAAACAAATTTGGTATAAAGTGCGCTCCCACTCAAGTCAATATCTCTCATAATTGAAAGTGAGTGATTCAAGACCCTGATCTCATTCACAGTCATTGTGTGGACATCACGAATGACGTGAATTTTGACCGGTAGGCAATCTTTTGCCAATCGTATCTTCATATGACTCTTGTTCATCTTTCTATGCTTCGTGCTCCATGCTCACAGTAGTAGAGAACGGGCCATCAGTCCCCGTTCCAGAGGCCCTTTAGTCTCGGTTCAGCATCCGGGACAAAACGGACGGGACTAATGCCCAGAACTTTTAGTCCTGGTTGGCTTATGAAACGGGACTAAAGGAGCTCCATGTGGTCCAAGGAAGGTCAACACCCAAGCACTGGTCCACCCACATGTCAAACTATCAAAATAACGAAAGTGAATCATATGAGCATGATGAAAACTAACTTGACAGTAATTCTCATGCGTCCTCGGGAGCGCTTTGCTTTATATAAAGAGTTTGTTCAGGCTTGTACTTTGCTACAAAAAGGATTGGACCATCTTGCTGCACCTTGTTGCTTTTGTTACTTGTTACCTGTTACGAATTATCTTATGACAAAACTATCTGTTACCGATAATTTCAGTGCTTGCAGAGAATACCTTGCTGAAAACCGCTTGTCATTTCCTTCTGCTCCTCGTTGGGTTCGTATTTCTTACTTATCGAAAGGACTACGATAGATCCCCTATACTTGTGGGTCATCAAGATGCCCTTAGAGAAATAAAATAAAATCGGTTTTTCTCCTCTAAGCCGCACTCTGCTGATCCCTTACAACGTTAGAGGAGTAAGAAAATTAATCTGTGGCCGCCCCGACTCTCAAATATACTCGGATGTCCACCTGTAAAGTAAAACTTTTTCCCTACACCCCACATGCACCCACTCCACCCCTTGTCACATCGTCGCCAACGTTGCCTCCGGCGATCACCATTTTCCTTCACAGCCATCCCTCTGACTCCACCGCATGCTTGCTCCGCTCTAAGACACTTGCCGGTTGCTTCCGTCGTCGAAATCAAGCTCTATCGCCGTCGCCATTGTGTTGATCCCGTCACCGAAAGCACGCACGGCACCTTCTACATCTGAGCCCCTCCGTTAACTGCCAACCATCTCGAAGCTTCGCTAAGCACTAGCAGCTTGGGCATCGGCTCAACGTCATCGGCCAACCGTGATACCTCATTTGCCCTTCAAGTGTTTCACGGATTGCCTAGTGAGTTTCTTTGTGCTTTTCATCTCATTTTTTTCTTTTGGCAATTGAATTGAACCTAGTCATTTCTAGTGTAGATGAAGAGGCTGAGGGAGATGATCTTTGATGACTCTTTGTCGTCGGAGGATGAAGAAGACGATGACGGTTGGGAAATGACCATTGCCATGATCTTCAATGAGGATTTTTAGTGGCCAAGAGTAGAATCACATTTCGCCCTTATGCAGATCAATCGAGATAGAGCGGAGGACCATGCCAAGACATGAGAGATTACTTCAATCCCAATGCAACCTATCAGGAGAAGTATTTTTGCCAGCGATTCTGGATGCACACAGGTCTCTTCCGCACCATTGCAAAAGTTTTGGAGAATCATGATGAATAGTTCAAACTCAGGACGAGTGCATCATGGGATATAAGCGCGGACCCTTTAATGAAGTCTATTGCGGCTGTTCGAGTGCTTTCCTATGGGGCTGACACCATTGGCCCATAGGCGACTATGTCCACAATGGAGAAGATATAATCTTGGAGGTCATTTGAAGGTACACAAAAATCATGATTGAGATCTTTGGGCCGGAGTATTTGAGGGCACCCACCAATGAAAGACACCGAGAGGTTCTTGGATTGAATGAAGAACTAGGATGACATGGTATGTTTGGATCAATTGATTGCACCCACTGGACATGGACGAATTGTCCCATGGGATGGAAAGGTCAGTACAGAAGCCATTGCAAAGATTCAACAATCATTTTTTAGGCTGTTGTATCGGAGGATCTATGGATTTAACATTCATTCTTTGGATTGGGTCTATGGATTTAACATTCTTCGTTCTTTGGATTGTCTGACTCTCGTAATTAATGACATGAATGTGTTCTCGAGCACTGTTCGCAAGAGGCTTGTTGCAATTGATGCTCCTCCTTGCAACTATGTTATCAATGGTCATCAGTACATGTTGGGTTACTAGCTTGCATATGCCATCTATCCTTCACGGCCCACATTTGTCAAGACAATCCAGCGTCCTGAAGGGAACAAGAGATCTCACGTTGCAATGCGCCAAGCGTCGATGAGGAAGGATGTGGAGAGAGCTTTCGGTGTGCTTTAAAAGAACTTCGGCATTATTAGGGGCCCTGCTGAGTATTGGAACCCCAAGGTCCTATCGAAAATAATGACATGTTGCATCATCTTGCATTACATGATCATTGGACATGAGAGAGACATGGCAGAGAACTTTCAATACATCTCCAATGAGGATTCTATTGACCCGGAGCAAGATGCTCCAAGATGATCTTGTTGAGCATTAGTGGCTACTCTATAGCACTTCATAGTTGTGCTTTTATCATGCTCTTTACTTCATTTGAACCCTTTCGTGTGTTTGACTTTGAATAATTTGGTTTGTAAACTTAATTCTTTTAATATTCACGAGTTTTGTGAACTTTAAATATTATCTTTGGATTTAATATGTGTGCAAATATGTAGTTGAAATATAGTATGTAAACTATAAATTAGAAAGATTTGATGAAAAAATTAGAGTTAAATTTAGGGGTTCGGTTAAGAACTGTTTTTATTTAGTAGAGAAAATATAAGGTCACTAAAGGATAAAAGACAAGGTGAGGGCCTATGCTCTTACTCATAAGGTCTCTCAAGTGGGCAAATAATATGTACGAGGCGACGGAAAAACGACCTCCAGTAAAAGCGGACCGTAGCAGGGCAAGAAGGAGGCGACCGCGGCTTCCCTTTGTGCTCCATCAGTGCCGCCGTTGGTTCCGGTAAGGTTAGGGTCGATGGAGACATTGCCGAGTCTGTTGTGGCGACATCGCTTATGAATAAGTTTCTTCAGGCTTCGTAGATGGTCAGGCGGGGCTCTTGTCTCCGTCTAGGAGGGGATCCCTAGATTTCATTGCGGTCGCGGGCTATGGTGTCTCAAGATCAACCGACACTGGTTGGGGAAGTCCTCGGGGGGTTGGTGTTTTTGCTGAGATGGAACTTCTTCTTCCTCCTCGTCGGGATGATCTACTGTTGTTGTTTATCCTTTTTTTCCTTTGTGCTGCTGCTTTTTTTTTTCTTTGTGTTGCTGCTTTTTTTCCCTTTGTGCTGTTGTTGAAGAGATGCCTTACTTTGCCCAGACGGTTGGCTCAGCTGCGGCGTCGAAACCGGATCCTAGTTCTCTTCCAACTGGAAAGGAGACATATGGCGGCACTCAAAGTCACAAATGATGAAGGCTGGTGCAATCTTGTTGGATACACAAGTGTGCCCTTGTTCTTTTGGCGCCTGCACAAAGGAAAGACGGGGCAGTGTGGGTGTGGCGTGATGATGCCGTGGTTGAAGATGATGTTTTGTTTAGGTCCGGTTGTAGATTTTTTTGTTGCAGGGTCTTTCGCAAGATTCGCAGGTGATGACACAGAGCATGCATGCTGATCCTCTAGCATTTAGTACTGCTTATACGAGGCGAATCGGTACGTGTCAATGGTAGGTGGTCGATCGGTGAGTTCTTCCGCATTGCAGCGCGTGAACGTTTGCGCCCGACAGTCTTTGTATGGATGAGGTCGGTTCCCAGGAGAGGTCGGCACGAGTCAGTAATGCAGCAGGGCGGCGGTAATAATAATAAGGCTACTCAAAATAAGCCAAGATAACGTGTAGCCAGCGCGACCAGTCTGGGTTAGAATCGAATCTGTACGTGTTAGGCGTGCGTGTACGTACGTGTCATTTCTTCGTTGTTCTCTTTCTACGTACCACATACACCCGTGACTGTCCATCCATCATGCACATCAACAAGGCGTTGTGGAAGGCTCTACTATACACGTCAACGTCTGGCTCTTCTAGACATCGACGATGTAGCACTTACGGATGCTGTCGCCGAAGATGAAACCGCAGCCATCGACGCCGTGCCCGGAACTGTAGCTGTTTAGGTACTCGAAGTACCTCTCGGGTGTGCTCAGCTGGGCCTCCGTGTCGCACTCCTCCGGCGCCTTGTAGGCTAGGCCAGGCCCCGTCAGCACGACGCAGTGGGACACGTGCGAAGGCTTGTTGTCGCCCCTCCACGGCTGGCAAGCTGGATCCTCAGATGGCACGTATCGGTAGATCTCGTGCGGCAACAGGACCCTGTATCTAGGAGTAACTCGAAAGCTTGTGAGCACCATCTTCGCGTCATCCTGCAACATACAAGGGATGCTCCGCATCTGATCCGCCGACAGCTCCGTGTAAGAGAGAATATAGTAGCGAATTGCCTACAAAGCGTTAAATGGCCGTTATTAATACCAGTATTATTTCGCATCTTCTGAAAAACTGTTAATAATACTTATACCCCATGCACAGTATTTTGTATCTTACCTCTGCTAAGCGCCCGTTGTCGTAGTCCTTCTCACTGATCACACCGTGCCGCATGGCCATCCGAAGGCAAATGAGCAGAAGATCTCGAGGCTTAGATCCTTTCCCTTCTTCGGATGTGAGATAGCCGTGCACCAGCAACTTTAAATGCTTATGCGACAGCTTGATGTTGAACTCTCGAGATCCGACAAGACGATTGGCATACATGACCTTGAACCCACACTCCATAAGAGCGAGTGTCGCATGATACGCACAATCATCTGTATATTACTTAAACTAGTCAATTTTTATTTATTACAAACCCATAAAGAGAATCCAAAGATGGGGGAAAAGAACCACCATTCAGTGGACCAGAGAATGTGAGGGCATACTCTAACCTCTAAGATTCGAATTCCGACGGAGGCACTTTTTGTTTATCCGAAAGACCAAAAGGTCATACAACTTGTGTATGTGTGGTGTGTGTGCCAATAAAAAGACATTATTTTTTGAGTAGAAACTATATATCAACTAAAATAAAACATGGAGCAGTCAACATTACTAGAGTGCATTCAGAATAAATATATAAAGAAAAATACAATAAATATATTACAAACGTGTAAAAAGTAAAAACAATGTGCAGAAAACTAATGTCAAATTAAAATAATACATGGAGCAGTATCTAGAGAATGCAATCATGTACTATAGAAAAGTGTAAAATTAGGTAGAAAGGATTAGCAAAAAGTAAACATCATGTGAAATAAATGCATGGAACAGTACAAGGGTTCAAAACAAAATGTTTCATGGGGTCCAGCGAATACAGAGTTTGGAATGGTCCTGCATGACTCCTTTTCTAGCCGCATGCATGCATGCCTTTTACTCGTAGCAATTGTCGTGCAAGATTCATTGGCCCGCAATACCAATATTTGCATATGCAAGAGCTATCTAGTAGTGTAATTAGATAGGTTGTAAGGTTAGCTAGAAGATTAGTATTTTTTTAGGCTATATAAGACTGACTAGAAGATTGTTATAGGAATTTTAGAGGATTAGACTCCTTAAGATTTTGAAAACGTTGTTGCGTGACATATACTTGCTCTTAAGGATATAGATTGTATATCCAAATGGAGAGATTATACAAAATCCTAGTCCTTTTGTCTCTCCCATGACAAAGATAGTTAATAGATCAAGTAAATAAAACATAATAAAAAGACAAAATAGTGAAGGAGATAGTACAAGTACGTAAGATCAAAAAGAACAATTACATAACTACATAAATAATTTAGAATAATATGAATAGGGTCAAATAAATGGAATGATTTATTACAATTCTGTAATGTCATATTATTACAGGCACATTACCATGCTGGTAATGAGTAAAAATAGAATGAACTTAAAATTGCTTAAATTATTACAACCCAAACTGTTACAACTTTCACTGCATTGCACTAATCAAACCTATTAATCTAGCTTCTCCCAACTTGCATGTAGCCTCACTGCCTTGCGACGGTGGGCACTTCAATTTAAGACGCTAGTGGACTGCATTCCCAAATAACCGTCACAGTTCGCTTTGCCACATTGTAGAAACCAAAGCAAATATCATGAGTGATACTCGCTTGCACCACCAATAAAGGTGTGATGAGGCGCGGTTGGCTAGAAGGTGGCTTATCAGAAGAGGCAAACGAGGCTGGAAGGTGGCTTAAGCATCAGTGAGCTAGTGGTGAGGCTGGAAGGTGAGCAGGGGATCTGACATGGTGCCTTGTCTGTTCATGTTGGTTAAGTCGTCGTTGATGAGGCGTGGTTGCAAGAGTCTACATAGGTTGTACGGGCATCTCTTTGCGGCAAGTGGCCTAGGCAAGAAGCTGGGTGGCGGCATAGGAATGCGATATAGAGACGACTCTATATGGCAGGGTCATGGTTCAGCATGGCAGGCAACACAATCTTGTGAAGTGAGGGTGGCAGCTTTTGTTGGCCCAGATGAGGTGAACTAATGACGTCGGTTTAGCTAGCATTGTTAGATCGGTAGCATCGGTGTTTGTGGGATGGCTGTGAGCTACGGCGGTCGTCCTGCATGGTGGCCGTGAGCTATGACATCACATATGATTACATGTAGTAACATGATAGCATTGTTAGTGCATAAGGCTTACCTGGTTCCTGCCTCCGGGGCGGCGGCAGAATATGCAAGCCACGGAAAAACCTTTTGCGCCAGCTCACTATGAAATTGAACGGGGCTCGCTCAAAATTCTTGTATACTACACAAGTGTTTGCAATGTATGTGTTAGGAACATATTAACAACATTTACAATAACAAGCAAAGTTAAAATAAAAGAACCATACTGTATGATCCTATGTTGCTTAAGGTATCATATATGCAGTCCAAATCAGCTCCCAGAAATTCCTAAAGGTGTCATAAAAATATGTACATCGGTCAATAAGAATAACAAACTCAGCAGGAACTTGGCCAGTGATCAATGCCTTATCACAGTGACAAACAAGATTATAGGGTGCTTCAAACTGTACAATGTGCACACGGCATGTTACCTTTTCAAGCCTGGTAAGTTCATCGAGTGGCTGAGAGTTCACGATAGCAGCCTACAAATGAAAGAACTTGTTAAACACAAATTCACAGCCAGATATACAAAGGAAAACAGAGGATACTGACATTTTCGACATGACCTAAGATGCAGAATTGAGAACAAAGGATGCATCAGTAACTGGGATGAGCATGAACATCATGGTAAAACTAAAAGATATAAATATCAAGTCCACACCAAACATGCCAGTAAATGATCTGACCATATTTTATTCCCTGAATGCAACAGTCAAGTAATAGGGGTTCAACTCAACTTGCAATAACGACATGAACAGGCTGTGCCCATATTAGCGACGGGATTTCTGTGCATATCCACAACTTCTAAAAAACTTCATGATAAAATAATTATGGCATGGTATAAATCAATAACTCCTAGTTTCAAACAAATAAGGAGGAACACACTGCAAATATCAGTACCTCTTGAATGAGGGCGCTTTCATCAGTTTGCTTCTGCTCATCAGCCCCATCCTCCTGGTCCTGACCGTTTGTCTCCATCTTCTCAGCTTCAGCTTCCTCGGACGCTTGGGCCATGTTGGTGTCAGGCTTGGGGAGCGCAAATTGAGCAGGAACTTGGCCAGTGCTCAACGCCTGATCACGGTGACAAACAAGAGTATGCCAGTACATAGCATAGGGTGCCTCAAACTGCACAAAGCACAAGAGATAATCACACGGCTTGTTACCTTTTCGAGCCTTGCAACTTCATCAAGTGTCTGAGAATTCAAGATAATAGCCTACAGATGAAAAACTTGTTAAACACAAATTCACGGCCAGATGTATTACAAAGGAGAATAGAAGATGCTGACATGAACATCATGGTAACACTAAAACAAGTGCATATCAAGCCCATACTAAACATGCCAGTAAAAGACCTTGCCACATTTTTGTTCCTGAATGCAACAGTCAAATAATAGGGGTTCTACTCAACTTGCAATAATGACATGAACAGGCTGTGTCCAAAACAGAAAGAGGGAGTCAAGTACCTTGATAGCTGTGATTTGTGCAGGCGTTGGAGCAACTACTTTAACGCCCTGGTCCTTCGTAGTACCATGAGAATCCACCACCTGTCCTAGAGTATAAGCTTTTGTAGCAGCCCTCTTTGCCCCCTCCTCTGTTTCCTTTGAGTGGAATTTTTGTGCTGCTTCACATTTCTCCTGCAGAAACAAAAAATCTCATACAAAATTTCAGAAACATACACAAAACCAGGCACAGCAAATAATGCTACTGAACATGCCAGCCAAAAAACATTCAATGGCATTCATGCATCTAATTCACAGATAATCAGTTAAAAAACTTGCTCCTTTCCCCCTTTATCTGCCAGCACTACTGTGGTCAACTGCAAAATCATTTTGGGAATCATTCCGAAGGAAATGAATTAACCTGTAGGGAATAAATCAACAAATCAAGCAGCGAGGGGATTTCTGTGCATATCCACAACTTCTAAAAAACTTCATGATAAAATGACTATGGCATGGTATAAATCAAAAACTCCTAGCTCCATTCAAAAAAGAAATCGAGAAAATGATTAGAAGAAAAGCGTATTAACTGCTGACAGTACTCATAAACTGTCAATTAATGGCAGTTACCCTTTTCTTTAGGAAGTCCTAAGAATTTTCTTGACTTGATACTCTATATAAGCGCTAGCACGATAGCATGCAGGTGGTGTTATCAACTAATATAACCCTTTAATTAAAATAAATATGACTTAAAAGCAGACACAGTTTATTCATTAGCTTAAAGCCGTGCTCTATATAAGCGCTAGCACGATAACATGCAGGTGGTGTTATCAACTAATATAACCCTTTAATTAAAATAAATATGACTTAAAAGCAGACATAGTTTATTCATTAGCTTAAAGCCGTAAACCACATAAGCCTGCAATGCTGCTAATCGTTTGAACTAACTTAAATCTTAGATAAGCAAAACATATATTGACATATGTATGTGGGCCATAGATACAAGAAATATGTTATGTACAGACATTATATCACTAGATTTTGGGTTCACTAACAAAGAAAATTCATAAACAGTTGGTTTCCCAACAAAGAAAAAAAAAAGCATATGAAGAACCAAGCGAAGTTCAATACAGCACAGTGGCACACAAATGGTAAATGATGTTTCATCATTAAAGAAAATGCAAACATAGGATGTTGACTTTAGAAACTATGATTAGCTATCAAATGAGAGAAAACTGCAGCGAAATTAAACAGTTGTCATTCAGAACTAAATATAATTGGCACTATGCAGAAGTATATTTGGACAACATGACAATCAAGAAATCAAGCCTGAGTACAGATGATTCAAATATCAAACATAATTGTACTATCAAGAATTTGGTGGTTGCTAACCTGCTGTTTCACATTCTTGAAGTCCAGCAAACGCAGATGCTTCAGCTTGTGGATCACATATAACCGGTAATCTGGTTGCTTAGTTACGGTATTATCCAGTAAGCTGAGAAATTGCAGCTTTGGAAGAGAGGCCAGGGGGTCAATCTCCGCAAGACTTGTGAGGCGATTGTTCGTCAGCACCAAAGTATGCATCTTGTGTAAAAACTCTACATGACAGCATGGCAAAGAGAATTGAAGAAACAGACAAGCTATGGAGCAAATTATGCAAGTGACAGAAGCACATGGCAACAAGACAAGATGTTGTTCCTCTTACCACCAAGGTTGGGATTGATACGTGTAATTCTGTTGTTATTGATTAACAGGGTGCCAAGGCGATTCATGAAAGGGAAGTTCTCAAGCTTGACAATCTCGTCGTCCGACAAATCAATCATGTCAAACTTGTCCTGTTATCAAACAAAGGAACAAAGAGAGTTACACAGCTAGAGAAGGAACTGGAGCAACTACAAACAATTCAAAATGAGATAAAGAAAACCCTATGATTTCAATTTCAAATCAAGCTAAACATTTCAAATATTAAGTCATTGCTAATATAAAAAACGTCAAGAGGTGTGTCACTCATGGTAGAGTCATACCAGAAAGTAGGCTGGTAACACAATAACAAGCCTCGTATACACAGCAACTTCTACATGCACCACTCCTAATATATGTATCTCTTGTAAAATTACTACACGATGCAGTTCAGTGCTTCATTCCTCTCAACCTTAGCTGGTATATCAGGGTATAAAAAACACTATTCTGAACAATAACAACAAAATCACCACTCTTAGGCGCAACACGGATAGCAACCCCAGCATAACATTGCATAATACGCACTCATAAAGGTTGAATTTCCTACTTACATGGCCAAGGATTACAAATCCATGAGAACAGATGCCACTCGCTAGCATCAAACTTGAAATAGACTGCAGCATTATTAACTGGACTGGAAAAGGGACGCCAAGCAAATCGATATGCGTGCATACTAAATTTTCCTGCATCACTAACTATCTAGCGCATAAAGGTTCTAACTAGTACCAATTTTTCCAGATGCAGATTCCGCCGGGGAGGTGGAGCTCACCTCGGTGGCGCCGATGTTCTCGATGACGGCGATCTTGTTGCCTGCCGCCGCGAAGGAGGAGAAGACCAAACGAACCGCCGGTTAGACAGGGAGGGGGAAGGCAGAACCCTAGATCTGCCTGGCGGGCGAAGGGAAGGGAAAGGGGATGGGGAAGGGGGCAGGGACCTCGGAGGTCGAGCTCGCGCTCCTTGACGGCGTTGAAGAAGTGCCATATCAGGTCGGCGCTGAGCCTCACCATGGCGCGGCGGCGGCGGCGGCGGCGGGGGACGGCGGCGGGGGCTTGGGGTTTGAAGCGGGAAGCGGAGCGGAGGGAGAAGACGGCGGGCGGCTTCTCGCTATGGAGCTGCCGGCCGTCCTCGTGACCGTTAAACCGGCGCGTTGCCCGTCGTCGTATGGATGTGTGGGTGGGCGGGCGCTTTGTCTCGCCTACCGCGAGACAGAGCGTGCGCTCGCCTCAGCGCACCCTGCGCCGGCCCAGCGGGGGCTTCGTTGGTGTTCGTTTTTCTTTTTTTCTTTTTTTGCTTTGTTTGTATTTTCGAAATATTCTGAATGCATATATTTCAGAAGCTAAACTAATTAAATTTTTAAAGCGTCTTCGTAAATTTTAAAAAAACCATGTGGTGAAAAAAAATTTGCACAGCTTTACAAAAATGTTGATAGCATTTAAAAAAAAGTTGCTGACATTTAACAAATGTTTACGTGTTTCATAAAAATGTTTCAAACAACCTATTTACAAAGAAGTTACCAGAGCAATATTCCTTTTTCCTCGGATCAAAGTTACCGTGATGTTTGTACGTAATTTATCAGATATGCAGTGTGAGTTTATACTGAAGTTACCGAGGTTTTTTCAACAACTTTCCACAATGAACGATCAAAGATAAATGACCTGGAATCTTGCATTCACGATGACCGGTGGGCTCGGTGCTGGAGGATTTGACCTTGAGGGCAAAGAATGTCCACCCAACGACATACAAGATACTAACACGAGAATATAATGTCTTAAACATAGCATCTATGGTAAAAAAAAATATGACAATGTACAATATTATTGGTGTCTTTCTCTTCATTTTTTTTGAAGCATGTTCTTTTGAATGAAAATACTCCCTCCGTCACAAAATTCTTGTCTTAGGTTTGTCTAGATACAGATGTATCTAATACTAAAATGTGACTTGATACATCCGTATTTAGAAAATCTAAGACAAGAATTTTGGGACGGAGGGAGTATATATTACTTCCACTTAATATCTTGATTTTGCCTTACTCAACTTTACGACAGTATGAAAACCAAAATATAGGTTGTAGTAGATCTAATAAGCACTATCTAGTATAAAAATCTCACCTTAGTTGTAGGCATTATCTCTATGCCTAAAAGAAATTTCTCAGACTGGCACACAATCACCATTAGTGCATGTAAACACTACACAACCTCTTCTAAGGGGGGTATCTCCGCCCCTGGCTAGGTAGGCAATCAACGAGTACGACCAGGTTCGACATTAACTACCTTGACGCCCAGAAGAAAGAGATGGCCGTGCACAAGGATGCCTTATGAAGGGAAACAACCCCAGGAGTTTCGACGAATCCTAAGTGTCCAGCCTTGCACCTGTCGATCAATTTAACATCAAAGTAGCATGTTGTCTCCCGCCTAGGCCTGCTCCCTTGTCCGCACGATCTTGGGCCAAGCCAAGCTGTCGGGGTGGGGGGGGGGGGGGGTGCTTTGGTTCCAGGGGCTTGGGCCTTCCCTTGTCTCCTTTCCTGTTTAACCTTGTTGCCGAGCGCCTAATATAAATGGTTAAAAATGCTCAAGACGATAATCTCCATGTGGGCTTGGCCCCGAATCTTATCCATAATGGTGTTACGGTCCTCTAGTACGCAACCAACACCATTATCTGCTTACAACATGATTTTGACAAAGCTGACAATCTTAAGATGCTTTTGTTTATGCTTGAAATGGTGTTGTGGGCTGAGAATTAATTTCCAAAAGAGTGAGATCCTTACTGTTGGCGGGGATGCGGATATTGTTGAACAATATGCTAAGCATTTTGGATGTGATGTAGGCCAATTTCCTATCAAATACCTAGGTACTCTAGTGAGCTTTACCTCACTAAGAACTTCTGATTGGGATTTCTTGGAAGGCAAGTGTTTGAAAAGATTTGATGCCTTGGCAGGGAATCCTCTATATGTGGGAGACACACTCTGTTAAATGTTGTCTTGTCTCAAACCTCATTATACCATATGTCAGTGTGGTTAATGAATAAGACTTTGGCAGACAAACTAGACCAGCACAGAAGAAGATTTTTCTGGCAAGGTTGTAATAAGAAGAAAAGATACCACCTAGTTAGATGGTCCATGATCTGTAGATCTGTAAATAAAGGTGGTTTGGGAGTTAAGATCTTATAAAAATGGAACATTAGCTTGATGGAAGTGGTGGTGGAAACTTGATAACCAAAATGGGATATGTCAGGATATTGTGAAAGCCAGATGCTTGGAAAATAAAACGGTGGCCACTATACATGATGGGGAGGAAAATTCATGTTGGGTCGAGTGATATTGCTAGGCTTTGATAAGATTCTCTTGGAGGACAAACCCCTTTATGTGATAAATTCCCTCAACCTTTTTACATTTGAAGTGACCAGGATTGTAATGTTGATCAAGTTTGTTGGTAACTTCCATCTTATTGCTGAAGGAGATACTGTATGTTGGGTCCAAATAAAAATGCTAAAGACTCACTAAGTCTATGTATAAATGGTTGGAAAATCCTCTTAATATGTGTAGTTATAGATGGAATTGGGATGGGAAGCTACCATTTGGAATTCAAATTTCTATGGCAATTGTTTCAAGATGTTGTTTTAACTAGACATGTTATGAAACATTGGAAATGGCTTGGGAATCCATGTTGCTCCTTTTGTATAAGCGTTGAATCTTGTCAACATATTTTTGTTGCTTGCTCGGTTGCTTGGGTTATCTGGAGAACTGTTGGGGTTGTGTTGGGTACAGATTTGTGCCTTGATAATCGATGCCAATATTATTTCATGGTGTTAATCTTTTCTTCCTGGTGGGAAAAGAATTTATATTGTTGGTCTGGCGGCCATCGCATGGGCTATTTGGAATGCTCGAAATCGAGCTACCTCTGAACACAAATTGTTCTTTTCTTATTTACTCGCGAGGTATTCAGAAGGTGGGTGACGCTAAGGTGGTAAAGATTGGAGCTGAGCTTCTTCACTCGAACACGGTGAATTTGACGAGGATCTGCGGGGTGGCTCAAAGGTCGCCCGAGGGGGAGTGAAGTTTGGCATCTCATGATGCAGATCTATTGTCTGTTTTGTCCTCTGTTTTTTTAGGGGTCTCCGTTTGGTTTATTGGACTCGCTTGGGGGCTTGCTTTAGTCTGAGAACATTGTTGAGAACTATCATGTGGCTTGTAATTAGGACCAATAGAGTACGGGCTCCATGGAGCCCGTTTTCAAAATATAATACAACACATTCAAGAAAAGTTTCGTCACAATATACTTTCATATGTGGTGTAGGCAAAAAAAAAAAACGTCCCGATGACACATTTCTCAGGTTTCTCAGCAGTGCATTGAACTCGGCTTTCCGTCTTTTCCCATCTCCTGTTATTTTTTTGGAACTGTTATATTTCCGTTATGCTTAATGGAACGGTCTTAAAACAAATCCCAAGCCAAGACGCAAACCACAATAGCAAATGTCATTATCGGATATTGGTAACACACAAGAACATTCAGTTGAGACTCAGGTCCTCCATCCCACATGACACATTTCTCAAGTTGATCAACTCCATGCCATGATTACCCCGCAAAAAAAAACAAAAAAAACTCCATGCCATGATTATTCTCGCAAAGGGCAAGCCAATACACACCAGAGAAGACTGGCCACACAAGCCATCACTAGCCACCAGGGTTCGAGTACTAGTCGCTGTCGCTATCGCCGTCCGAACCAGGATAGTCAATACAGGTACTACTACCACCGCCGTATGCTTCACTGCTTGGGTGAACAACAGGCTGGCGGTTTTCGCAGCCATAGCAACGCCCTGCAGCATAGATACAACAAATAAAGAGTTACATGTATCAATATAAGATTGTGATTAAGGCATATGTGTGAACAACACAACTGATTGGACCTGATGCAAACCTCACGAACGATAAGGAAACATGGCAAGAATCAGGAAAGTAGCAATATGAACTGTCAACAAAACCAACAAGGTACCTGCGTCATTTTCCCCAACTATACAGCACATAATCACATCTTTCTCACTCCGAAAATAGAGGTCGACTTCAGAGAAGAATAGCTTGGTACTGTCGGCATCAGCATTCTGCTGGTCCTCAGGCTGCTTAGCTGTGAAGTTATAATGGGCGCCGCCCCCTCCAAACTCGTAAAATATAGATATCACTTTTACCTCCACCAGCTCAAACTGAAAAATGAAAATGGAAAGACAAGACAAGTTTAAATGGACAATCAGCCTTAAAAGCAATCCCAACTGTCACAGCCTCACACATACACGGAGAGAGAGAGAGAGACCTTGGTGTTGTTCGCTCGGTTGTATTTACGCAGGGCCACCTCTGCGTGGTAGCGCGCATCCTTTTGCTTGGCAGCGACTCTTCTTTCGCGGAGTGCATTCCTCACCTCCGGAGGTTTCCTCTTTTGAATTACAGGTGGAATTCCGATGGAAGCCAGGACAAAGTCACCCGTCCATCTGGCTGGGGGCAGAGGCTGAAACCTCAAAGCATGTTCCTCCATATTGATACCTTCAGGAGTGCTCCTCTCATGGGACATCCAACCATTTCGATTCCTGATTCATTATTGCGAATTGATTGTTATGCCCCGCCCAAAAAAATCCACATATATCATGCCGTAATGTGAGAAATGTTAAGTGCATCATTTACCCAGATGCTTTTCTTTCATGATGAAGGTGCATGCAGAGTTCTCAAAACATGATTAAAAACTGGTCGCATTTGTTCAGAATTAAAATATGACAGATTTACCGATTTGATTTTCTTTTATGATGAAGGTGCATGCAGAGTTGTTGAAACATGTTTAAAAACTTGTCAAAATTGTTTAGAATTAAAATTTGACATGGTGAATTGAACAGCTGTCAGGTGGGGATGCCGGAAAGAAACAGCTGCATCGCAGAAACGGGCCAATAACTACATGACACAACACAATGAGAGCAAAACATGAGGTTGTGATAATTTATTTTTAACGGATTGCTGAGTGTTTCAGCACAGTTCTAAGCCCGTCACAGATGCAGCTTGCATGTAGAATGTTAATGGGAGGGGTTGTGTTAACCAATTTCGTGGAAAAACTGTTTGTAATATAAGCAATAAATGGACGACTTAATACTGGGAACCAGAGGATTTGGGTTATTGATCTTGCAATGACATTTCAGAATGCCAAGTGAAGATGCACAATGGTGTTGTGCAAAGAGCAATCCAAAATAAATAAATAAGAGGTTAGGAGTGTTCAACTTGCATACCTCCCTTTTGAAGCGGCACATGAGACAGCAACTTGATGGTGGTGTTGCTTCGTCTCCTGTGGCTTGGCATTCAAATTCTCTTTAAACCTGAACCAGGACACATGTGTTAAATAGAATATAGTGAAGGGAACAGAGTTATCGACACATTCTGTATATTTTATTGTAATTTCAGTAAATTTTAGAATCAGAGAATGTTTTTGGAACGGATAGCACTGCTCTGTTTTCAGTACAATTCTTAGCCCATCACTGATGCACTCTGCAGTGTAGAATGTTTATTTTTTAAGAACAAAATCAGGCTAACCATATGGGAACAGGAGAACATAAACAAAAATGGACAAGTTAACACTGGGAACCAGAGTATTTGAGCTATAGATCTGGAAATCACATTTCAGAATGCAAAATGACCATGCACACTGGTGTTGAACAGAGAGCAGCCCAGAAAAAAAAAAACTGAAGATGTTAGGAGTTTTATTACCTTGCATATCTCCCCTTAGAAGCGGCGCGTGAAACTGCGACTTGGTGTTGCTTTGGCTCCTCCTCTGGGAAGGCATGCAGCGAACCCCCCTTATACCTTGAACCATAACATATGATTTAATCAGCATCACAGTAAAATGAAGCAGAGTCGTCAACACAGTCTCTTATAATATTCTAATTTCAGCAACCCCTAGAATTCTAATAATAATTTGTTCTCACCTTCTCAGATACATTACTAGTTTCAGCAAAGTTTCAGAACCATAAGAATTTGTTCTCAGACACATTTCCAATTTCAGCAAATTCAGAACCACAAGAATTTGTTCTT
The DNA here is from genome assembly GCA_021605205.1 of Aegilops longissima. Lineage (NCBI taxonomy): Eukaryota > Viridiplantae > Streptophyta > Magnoliopsida > Poales > Poaceae > Aegilops > Aegilops longissima. The sequence continues at coordinate 721,794,496 of CM038680.1, forward strand.
AGATTCATTTCCAATTTCAGCACATTTTTGAACGGAAATGATTTGTTCTTCAAAACAGACACACATAGTGGCCTAGTTTAGGAACGAATTGAACATGATTAGAGCAAATTGATAGATCAGAACAGCTAGACTGAACGGGAGACATCGGCAGGTAGGGCTCCTTGACGTACGTAGGCAGCGGATCGAGGGGAGGAGGAGGGGGGCGCCTCGGGGGCACGGCGAGTGGGCGGTTAGGGCTCCGCAGGATGCGTCTGGGGACGCCATGCGAGGCAGCTCCCTCGCCCGCCGTGCCAGAACCGGCGGCCGCGCGCTCGTCCAGATCTAGCTGGGACAGGCAGGAGTGAGAGCCGCACCGCCAGCGGTCATGGAGTGGGGACGGGAGCGGGATGAAGCAGTCGTCCATGGACATGGACATGGTGGGTCACGGCGTGCCGGCGGGGCGACGCCGGAGGCGGAGGGCGGCGAGCGAGGGTTTAATTTGGGGAATTTGGGGGTGCGCTGCTGCTCTGTTTTATCTGTGAGGGTTTAATTTGGGGAATATTTTGGAGCACCATGCACGTTTTCTTTCTTTTTTCTATTTTTAATGAAATAAGTATCATGCAACAAGGGGTACGATTTATACTTCTATTAATTAAATGGTAATAAGAAAATTAAAATAGAATTACTTTTTAGCTATGGAATGTGGAGGGGCCAAAGGCGATAAGGATTGCATAACTGGGGTGATGGGCAAAAATGACGGCAAAACCGGAGCAAAACTACAGCCAATGGGTTGAGTTGGATAGATGGGTGACGAGGAGTAAAGAGAATGGAGCTCAAGGTGTGCACGGTCGTCATATCGCAACGGGTGAGACATGGGACGAGCATCGTTCTAGATTATACATTACAGTACAAGCGGTCATACCTAATCTACCTTCCCCTCCACCACATCCCCTTTCACCCCTCTCATACATTCAATCATGAGTTAATTGTGTTTGTTTATGACATTTTATCATTGTTTTTTTAATTCACTGGTGTTAGGAGGTTTTGGGTTTGACACTTTGACAGGGGCACGTGGTTGCTGGGGCATGCATTTGCCCAACCGCGCAATTGCTTCACTGTCTGTAAACTTGTTGGATTCTCTGTATATTTTTTAGTTTTAGTTTCTGAAACTTAATAAATTCATAACAAGTTTCAGTAGTCGAAGCTCACTTAAGTTTTTAAGACGTGTCAAAGTGTGTTGAAAGTGATCTTATTTCAAAGACCTCGTTACAAGAAACACAAATATGCAAACGAAACTTAAATTAGACTTCCAGCTCAAAAAAAAATATGTAGTAGATTTCATATTTAAAAGCCAAAAAAATGGGATCAATGCTCCCGCACATGCATACCCAAATCCTCTCATGTTTTCCTATCATCACACGTTTTAGAAGGATTGACCATGTTACCCTAAAAAAAAGGATTGACCATGTTTTAACTCACGTCGGTACTCATGTTTTAACTCATGTTTTGTACTGTACCTTCTAGGACAGCACTCAATATAATAGGAAAACACTATTTACACAACTTTTTATATCTTGCCTATTTTTCACCATTGCGTCAGGCATACCCTTCACGAATTAAAAAAAAAAGCAAGAGTCGGACGTCACATCTCGTGAATTTAGACAGAAGCTAAGAACACAAGAATACATAGTTGTTTGGATAATTCACAGAAATTTGCAAATATATTACCGTATTATGTTGTCAAAAAGGATGAAAAGTGAGTCTGAGCACATATCTAAAACCAATCATACAGTAAAAAAGGCAAAAAGGAAAAGAAAAAAACTCATTACAGAGATCAAGCCCAGGGATTACAGCAGCAATTCAAACGTAGGGGATAACAGTCCAGATTACAGAGATTTGGGAGAGACCAGGCGGTAGTGCTTTCGCTCGATGAAATTTGCATGCAGGAGCAGAAAACTTACGAGTCGTCCTCCTCCTCCTGGTGAGTAGGGCCATGATCCGCCATGGCCGGCTGCGTGCTTTGATCTGCAGCAGTCGTATCGAATCCGCGCGCGCCAAGGGGGTGAGGAGGTCGCGGTGCGTCGACTGCAGGGTTCGTACATGATTTATATATATCAGCATCGTGAGAGAGGGAGGGGCGGCCTACGCGTTTCCGATTGGTGCGGTGGACGGACTGACCCTCCTAATGTTCTTCGGATTTTAATAATCCGACTGCCGTTCCAGAACAAGCCCATTGTGCTATGGAAAGAAACGCACATATCGGGTGCCAGCTTCTAACTGTCACAAGTATGTATAAACGTACGTGTGGGTTACTAGAGATCAGACAGAGATTGAATAGGTTTAAATCATGTTGCCTTGTTTTTTTTAATCATTGTATAGACGCAAGTGTTCGTATATACGCGCATATATACACCCACCCTATGAACGCACACTCTGCCCCTATGAGCATCTCCGCTGGTAGTCAACGTGAACGTCGCCTTCTGTTGAACTATACCACTGTCCTCGTAACCATCCAACAACAGGTTGGTTCGCATCATGTAGCCTTTTTGTGTACTCGATTTTTTACCTTTGTAGTACTTCTACACATATACACCAAACAAGGGTCACATCAATAAACACAATAAAAATATTTTGGCGGGCGCTCCGTCCCAAAGATCAGGCACGTCGCCAACCGTCCGATCAGCCTCCGGTGATGCTTTGATTGTGACAACATAGTTTCCTCCTCACCTTACCACCCGGTCTCACCCACGTTCCTTGTCGTTCCCTGTCCCCATGTCCCCCTTCCTTGTCGTCTCATGTCTCCCTGATGACCCCCTTTGCAGCATCGGCAAAGCGTCGGTGGCGGCGACCCTTTTGTAGCACCAATTCATCTGAACCAATGTTGCGAAGAGCAAGTGGCATCGCTGCTGCGAAGCGATCGACAGTTGTTGCAACTGCTACTAGCGGTGGTGCAATGATCTTGCGGTAACGACTTCTTGTCGAGAGGGAGCAGGGTGTTGCTGCTACAAAGCAATGCTGCAAGACAGAGCTGGACCTTCATCGTGTCGCATGCTTGCGAAAAACAGCATCGCCGATGGCGACCCCTCACTGTAGCAGCCAACATCTCTCCCTTGCGGCACAACCGACGACCTTGTTGCAGCATCGACACCACCCCTTGTAGCACGAGGACGGCTCCCCTTTGAAGCGTCGGTGATACCTATTGCAACTCCAATGATTGGGTGCTCAGAGCAACGAACAATGACAGAAGCGGTAGCAACATCATCAATTGCAGTTGCGTGGTGTGGTGGGATTGCAATACCGAGGTAGGTGCACGACTTGCAACATCCCTTGAACCAACAACAGGGCACATGGTTGCAACATCCCTTGCGGCGGTGGTGGGTGTTGTAATGGTAGAAAACATGGCTTTGGTTCGGCCAGAAAAAAGCACTAATCCCGTTTGCATTACGAACCGGGACTAATGTGAGCATTAGTCCCGGTTCGAGCGGCTAGGGTACCGTACAGGCATTAGTCCCGGTTCAAATGGGACCTTTAGTCCCGGTTGGTGCCACGAACCGGGACTAAAGGTGCGATGCCCATTAGTACCGGTTCGTGGCACCAACCGGTACTAAAGGTTAGACCTTTAGTACCGGTTGGTGCCACGAACCGGTACTAAAGGTCCCATTTTCAAACTCTACCCCCCCCCCCCCCCCATCGCCTTTCCAGTTTTGTAAAAAGCAAAATAAAATAATAAAAACTTCAAAAATTAAAATCCTTCCAGATGTACTTATGTTACTACATGTACTAGTTAGGAAAATTTTAAAACTTAAATTTGGACATGTTTTGCAAAAAGTGTAGGGAAAATGTAAAACAGCTATAACTTTTGCATACGATGTCAGAAAAAAACGTATAATATATCAAAATGTTCATCACGAAAATCCGCATCCGATTTTGACGGCCTTGGCATGTTTGCAAATTTTTATAATCCTCAAATTCTAAAAGGAAAAAAAGTTATGCTCAAATTTTAGTTTTTTTAATTTTTGTTAAATCTGGTCAAACTATGGTCAAACTACTTATTCAAGAAGTATTAGTGTTACTAAATAATTATTCAAGAATATTAGTGTTACTAAATAATTGTTTCAATTTTTTTGAATTTTGGTCAAATCTGGTCAAACTATGGTCAAACTACTTATTCAAGAAATATTAGTGTTACTAAATAATTATTTCAGTTTTTTTAAATTTTGGTCAAATCTGGTCAAACTGTGGTCAAACTACTTATTCAAGAAATATTAGTGTTACTAAATAATTATTGTTTTTTAGAACAATAGTTTTAAACTTAAACAATGAAATGTGTGACTTCATGCTCAAGCTAAATTCCTGAGGGTTAATAGGATTGACATCTTACTATTATCAGGAAAACAACAAGTGTAGACTTGGAAACGAGGGAGAATAGAACCCGGAAGTTAAGCGTGCTCAGGCTGGAGTAGTGAGAGGATGGGTGACCGTCCGGGAAGTTAGATGATTTGGAATGATGAGGGGTGATTAGAGATTAGAGGTTAAATTGAGCAGTGATGAGGGGTGATTAGAGATTAGAGGTTAAAATAATTCAGAAATTTGAAAATAAAAAAAATTCAAATAAATCATAAAATTTCCATTAGTACCGGGTTCTATTCTCCAACCGGGACTAAAGGGGGAGGCTTTAGTAACTACCCTTTAGTCCCGGTTCCAGAACCCCTTATGAATCGGGACTAAAGGCCCTTTTTCTACTAGTGGAGGTAGGGGGTGGGGATGTGGACGTAGGAGATGTTTTTGGAATGGGCACGTGGTAGGGGCCCACACCGACACGTGGTGAAAGCTAGAGGCGACTAATGCTAGTGGATTATGAGTTGCTTGAATCTAAAAGTTTCTCCATTTTTTCCACACTAACCCTCTAACCCCAAATGGGCCACCAGTTTCTTCTCCGACGCATGCGCCACTCCTTTCCCAGAACCAGCCCATATGTGGGAGAGAATTGAGGCTTTCCGGACTATCCACCACATGTCAGTTCGGACATGCGGCCCCTACCCCAAATCCCACCCCCCACGCAATAGCTCCTCCTCTGTTCATCCCACTGCACACGCCCGACGTCGTCCACCACCCACCTAGAGCACCCACCCCCCAACACATGATAGTTGTTCTCGGTCTTGCACAGCTAGACATGGTCACTAACAGTCTTCTTGGGTTATCTGCTCTCGAGAAATACATTTTTGATATGAGGATGTTCTGCATATGGTACAACTGCAGGAGTCAGTTGATGAGTATATCACGATGGCAAAGAGCACACATATTGAGGCAATGATCGGGATTTCCATTTTGATGGTGAAGGTTTTTAGCGTAGAGTACTTAAGAGAACCAAATGTCATGGACGCTACCAAGAGAACCAAATGCTAAGATCAATATTAATAGGCACCATGGTGGATTTCCTATAGTTCATAAACAAACCAATAAAGAGATACATATTGAGAATATATATATTATCGCCGAGGTAGTATCCCATGTAGTATATTGAGAATATACATATTGAGAATATACCCGTTAATGGTGTAGTTGAACTTTGGAGCCTTCCCATTATGAAGTCTCGCGCATTGATGTTGTTGCAAGACACTGGCATGCCAGAGAAAAACTGATAAAGTCCACATGTCTTGTGATGAAATTAATTCCATTACTTATGAAGGTGGGCTCCCGGCATGACCTTGGCAGTGCCCTCGCTAACAATTTGGACAATTCTTCCATTTTTCAGTTCATGCCATCGGCGGAACGGAGCATACCGAAAAACCTCTTGCTTCTCCAAGTGCCAAAATCTTGGTTGTGTTCACGCCATTTGATTTTCTTAAATCATCTTTGCCAAACACCTTCCATTGCAGCGGAAAATGCTGACCATTGCTTCAATGTGTGCGCTCTCTGCCACCCAGACATACTCATCAATGACGCCCGCAACTGTATCATATAACCAAAGTAGCTTGCGCAGCGACCGTGTCCGATGGTGATGCAGGACTGGGGACGATGACCATGTCCGGAGGGTGGTGCTCTAGGTGGGCGCAGGATGGCATCAGGCACATGTAGTGAAAGGAACATAGGGGAAGTTGTGGCGCGGGGGTCAGGTTGGGTAGGGACCGCATGTCCAACTGACGTGGCGGACAACCCCATCTCCCCTCCAACACACACAGATGGGTTGGGTTCGAGGGAGTCCATACATATGAGCTAAATTTGGGTGAACTCGTATGGCATCCGTTTTTGTGTCCGAACAATTATGGACTATCCGTCTAGGCATATGAGGGCACAAGGACGCCCTTGGAGATGAGCGGCATGTGCGCCAAAGGAGAAAGTCGTGACCCATAGGTTATTGGGTGTGCTACACGTCGGCCGGCTGGTCCTTTTAGAGACTAGCGGGGTCACGAGCCGTCGGATCTGGCCCATCGAGCGGTTGAGCACCACTTTTGTCTTTGCAACAGAGAGTTGTTACAGAGATGTTTGCAATGGAGGTGTTGTTGCAGAGGCTTTGCAATGCAACGGATGTAATGTTGTAGAGTTAATGTGTCAGCATGTCCGCTCATGCATCTGAATCGCTTTTTTGCAATAGAGGAGTTGTTGCAGAGACCATTTGCAACAGAGGTGGTGGTGCGGAGCCGTTGTGTCAGCATGTTCGTTGGTGCATTTGAATTGACTTTGCAACAAAAGTGATATGTTGCAGAGAGCTTTGCTACAGAGGTGTTGTTGCAGAGAGTTTGTATCAGTGTGTCTGCTCACGGATCTGAAGCCCCTGCGGTTTGGGAGCTCGGGCGCCTGCCGCGTCGGCCGGTGAGCCCATCAGAGCAGCTCGGAGTATCTAGCACGAATAATAGCGGAGCTAGAAGTTGGTACCCGATCTCTGTGTTTCTTTCCTAAGCAGTGGCGAACGGCAGTCGAATAAAAATCCGCAGAACATTATTATAGGAAGGCCAAACCGTAGACAGCACCAATCGGAAACGCGTTGGCCGTCCGTCTCCCTCTCTTTGTCAAAGTCAAGCCATGACGATGGTATTAATAAGAGCGGTCCTACAAATCATATACGAACCCAGCAGACGACGCGCTGCAACGCGGATTGAGAAAGTGCAGATCAAACCATTAAGCATGCAGCCGGCCATGGCGGATCAGGGCGGTAGCGGTACTGACCAGGAGGATTCGTAAGTTCTCTCTACTCGAGTGCTCGTGCAATTTATCTCTTACGCGTCGTCGCAAGCGTAGTAGCTACCCTACATCTGGACGAGCGAGGGAAGCAGAGCCGTAGCTAACCGGCCAGTCGCCTCCCTCCCATCGACCCGCTCTGCCTAGCTGTTCGGATATATACATACATAATCACAATACCTACATGAAGTCGCCTGACTTTTGAATTTGGGTCAGTCGATTTTCGGATTGAAAAAAGAAACATCCGAAGGGGAGGAAGAAGCTCACCGGCTCGCCGGAGAAGTTCCACCATTATCTATCTTAGAGTGGCAGGGTCCCCCCATTGTCTATCCGGCCGGGGTTAGAGGGGGCGGCAGCACCGCGGTGGGAGGGGGTTTCTGGGAGGGCAGGGCGGCGAGGCTTCGCGGGAGCACCGGCGGTTGGGCCGGTGGTGCGTTCGGAGAAGGAGGAAGAAGAATGGCTGGATGAAGAAGAAGTTTTAAACAACATATTATTCCCGTTCCAAAATTTGCTGAGATTAAAGTTTATCTTCTTAGCGCTGAAGTTAGAACGTAAAGAGACGGGACATATTCTTATATGGTCCTAAAGTTCATTCTCGAAAAAAAAATATGGTCCTAAAGTTTGCTCAAAGTAAATATGTAACCGAGAACAAAGTCATATGATCCTAAAATTTCCGGGAAGTAGAAATGTTCCAAGAATAAAACTAAATTATAATATTAAAATTCTAAAAATGTATTCTTATGGTTGTAAAAATTTGCTGAAACTAGTAAGTATTGTGTTGCTGAAAGTTGCTGAAACTAGAAGGTAAAAACGAATTATTAAGATTCTGAAATTAGAATATTATTGATAGACTCTGCTTCATTACTGTGATTCTCAATAAATCATATGTTATGGTTCAAGGTATAAGGGGAATTCGCTGCCTGTCTTCCCAGAGGAGGAGCCAAAGCAACACCAAGTCGCAGTTTCACGCGCCGCTTCAAAGGGGAGATATGCAAGGTAAAACTCGTAACATCTTCACTTTTTTTCTGGGTTGCTCTCAACTCCACTATGCATGGTCATTCCTCATTCTGAAATGTAAATACTCAGGTTCCCATTATTGTTAACTTGTTCGTTTTTGTTTATATTCCAAACTGATTTTTCCTTGAAAAATCACGGGTAGCATAATTCCTCCCATTGCAGTTGATTAGCCGAATTTTGTGTTTTGTAAGATTTGTACACTGCAGGGTGTATCAGTGATTGGCTAAGGATTGTACTGAAAAGTGCAGCAAATGCTATCGGTTCCAAAAATATTTTCTAGTTCTAAAATTTACTAAAATTGGAATAAGAATAGGTAGATTATGTCGATAACTTAGCTTCATTTACTTTAATTCAATTTACGTCATATGTTCTGGTTCAGATTTAAAGAGAATTTGAATGCCAAGCCACAGGAGACAAAGCAACATCACCATCAAGTTGCCGTCTCATGCGCCGCTTCAAAAGGGAGGTATGCAAGTTGAGCACTCCTAACCTTTTATTTTTGGATTGCTATCTGTTTAACATCACTGTGCATCTTCATTTGGCATTCTCAAATCCTCTAGTTCCCAGTATTAAGTCGTCCATTTTTCGTTTATGTTACAAACTGTTTGCGCTGGAAAATGGTTAACACAACTCCTCCCGTTAACATTCTACACTGTAAGTTTTCAAACATGTTTCAAGAACTCTGCATGCACCTTCATCATAAAAAGAAAATCAAATGGGTAAATCTGTCAAATTTTAATTCTGAACATACTTGGCGAGTTTTTAATCATGTTTCTAGAACTCTGCATGCACCTTCATCATGAAAGAAAAGCAACTGGGTAAATGATACAGTTACTATTTCTCGCATTACAGCATGGTACTTGTGATTTTTTTTTCATATCAATCAGTTCACATTACTGAATCAGGAGTCGAGCTGGTTGGATGTCCATGGAGAGGAGCACTCCTGAAGGTATCAACATGGAGGAACATGCTTCGAGGTTTCAGCCTTTGCCCCTACCCAGATTTACGGGTGACTTTGACCGGGCTACCGTCGGAATTCCAGTTGTAATGCGAAAGAGGAAGCCTCTGGAGGTGAGGAACGCGCTCCGCGAAAGAAGAGTCGTGGCCAAACAAAAGGACGCGCGCTACCATGCGGAGGTGGCCTTGCGTAAATACAACAGAGCCAACAACACCAAGGTCTTCCTCTCTCTTTCTCTCTTATCTCGGAGTATGTGAGGTTGTGACAATTGGGGTGGCTTTTCAGCCTGATTATCCATTTTAAACGTGTCTACATTTTGATTTTTTTCAGTTTGAGCTGGTGGAGGTAAAAGTGATATCTATATTTTATGAGTTTGGAGGGGCCGGCGCCCATTATAACTTCACAGCTAAGCAGCCAGAGGAGCAACATTCTGCTGATGCCGACAGTACCAAGCTATTCTTCTCTGAAGTCCACCTCAATTTTCGGAGTGAGAATGATGTGATTATGTGCTGTATAGTTGGGGAAAATGACGCAGGTACCTTGTTGGTTTTCTTGACGGTTGTTCCTATTGTTTCTTTCCTGATTCTGGCCATGTTTGCTTATTGTTGGTGAGGTTTGCATCAGGTGCAATCAGTTGTCTTGTTCACACATATGCCTTGATCACAATCTCATATTGGTATTTGTCTAACTCTTTATTTGTTCTATCGATGTTGCAGGGCATTGCTATGGCTGTGAAAACTACCAGCCTGTTATTCACCCAAGCAGCCAAGCATACGGCGGCGGTAGTAGCACTTGTATCGACTATCCTTGCTCAGACGGCGAGAGTGACAGCGACTAGTAATGTTTCTTTTTTTTAGAAAAGGAGATCCGGGAAGACCCAGATCCAGCGACTAGTAATGTACTGTAGCACTTAAAGCCTGGTGGCCAGTCTTCTCGGGTGTGTATTGACTTGTTTGCCTTCTGCGAGAATATCCATCGCATGGAGTAAATGGATGAACTTGAGAAATGTGTCGTTGGATGGAGACCCGGGTCTCAACTGAATGTTGGCTTGTGTGACCAATCCAATAATGGCATTTGCTATTGTGATTTGTGTCTTGGCTTGAGAAAATATGCACTGCGGTGAGTAAATGGAGTGATGTAGACATGGGATGGAAACCTCAACTTGGATGTAGTATCATATTTGCTCTTGCCACTTGGTTATAATGTAGGCCGTAGGGATGTTCGTAGACGAGATGGTATATCGTGTCATATTTTGTTGAGTTATTATATTTGATATCGAGAAATCTAACCACCAGTCGACTGGTGGTTAGCGTCAGGCACGGACGATTCTGTTCGCTCTGCGACTCCCGATTTTCAGGTGCCTAATTAACTCCTCCCGATTTTCAGGTGGTGCGTAACTAACTCGCCTTAATCTTTCTGACTCCCGATTCTCAGGTGCGTAATTAACTCGCGTTAATCTCTCTGATTCCCGATTTTCAGGTGGTGAGTAATTAACTAGCGTTAATCTTTCTCGTCAAAAAATAGTGTGCCAATAGGATTCGATCCTTGTAACTTTTACAAGGTAACCCACTAGCCAACTACCTCACCTATGTTCCTCTTTTGTAAAAATGAAAGCAAATAGGCTTTTTAACCTGTCTCCTTTTCTATGTTTGCACAAAAGTGAATGCAATATCCGATCTTTTCCGCACTTAAGTAGATTATTTTACCAACTCGTCTCGAGTTGATGGTACCATGGTAATTTTGGTTGGGGGGTTGATGAAATATACCGTTGGTAATTTTTGTGCGTGTATAGCATGGTAACTCACACATCACATACCTGATAACTTATGTACTAGGTACTGATTACTTTGGCCATCGGGAGGGAGGCGTTGATGAAATATCCCGGGTTATTTTTTTTTGTGAATATCATGATAACTCATACATCACATACCTGATAAACTTATGTACCTCGATCCTGGTAACTTTGAGGGAAGTGGTGTTGATGAAATATCCCTAGTTACTCTGATGTGAACAACATGGTAACTCAGACATCAGAGACCCGATAACTTATGCACCCCGGTTCTGGTAACTTTTGGCGAGAAGGGGTGCTGAAATATACCCCCAATAATTTACGCACCGCAAACATGATAACTTTTCCCTCCGCCGGAGGGAGGGGTTGTGATGAAATATACTCTTGATAACTTCTCTGTAAATATGATGATAGTTTACGCATCACTGTCCTGATAACTTTTATGCAAATAACATGATAACTCATACATCGTAGACATGATAAATTATGTACCCAGTCCTGGTAACTTTGTCGGTGGGGGTAGGGGTGGGGGGAGTCGTTGAAACATACCACGGTAACTTTCATGCAAATAACATGATAGATCACACATTGTAGACATGATAAATTATGTACCCAGTCCTGGTAACTTTGTCGGTGGGGATATGGGTGGGAAGAGTTGTTGAACCATACCACGATAACTCTTATGCAAATAACATGATAACTCACACATCGCAGACTTAATAACTTATGTACCCGATCCTGGTAATATGGCGACTGTGGCGAGGGGGGGTGATGCCCCGCTAATTTCTGTGTAAATAACATGGTAATAGAAGCATACAAAATTCATAACTCCCATACAAACGCCACTGTAACTTTTGACCTGAAACTTTTTTGTTGAAAACATACACCCGATAATTTCTGTGTAAATAACATGATGATGTATCATCGCAGACTTGATAACTAATATTTTACGTTTAAACACCATGGTGTCTTTCATCCAAGGGAAAAAAGTTTTTGAAACATTTCACCGGTAATTTCTATGTTAAATTACCATACTTTCCCATGCTTTTAACCTTCTCGTACTGTAGTTACCAGCCTTATCATGGTATAGTTATCATGTTACTCAGACCATAGTTATCACGCTGGTCATTGCCAAAGTTACCAAGCCAAACTTTATTTTTTCTTTTGATATGGCAGAAATAAGAAAGGTTCAAATAACATTGTCATTCTACAATAGACAACAACAAAAGGTGGCTTAGTTGGTTATTAGGCTCGATAGGTATTACATAGACATGGGTTCAAATCCTCTTTCAAGCACTTTTATTTTCTTTTCATATTATGCAGCGAAAAACCAGAAAAAACCACTAGCAATTTACTACGGTTTTTTAAAGAAGGAAAAAAAATCAATGGAAGCGGGAGGAACGACGCAGCGGGACGAGCGGAAGGATCGAAGGTCGTGCGGATCTGTTGCTAACCACCAGTCGACTGATGGTTAGCACAGTCCATTTGATATATATACTTTTTAAGATGGTGAGAGGGAGTTCGAAGATGATATATCCACCAAGTGTAGATGAGTCTGACGCTCACCATCATTACAAGTCTGCAGATACAGGTTGGTGTGGGGAGGGGTCGTGAAACTGGCATGCTGATGACCAAGCTTGTTGCCTTGGGGTTGATACAAGTTCATCGCGAATAGGTGGTGAATATGACCACCATTGATGATGACTAGGAGTTGGGGCGCGCCTTTACGCGCCTCCTGAGGCGGTTTTGTGCGTTGTTATATTGGCTCGGTATTGTGTTGTCATGAACACCAACTTGTGTTAGCATGCAAGTATTTTTGCTTGCATTGCGTTACTGCTAGATCTAGCAACTCTGTAAAACATGGATCAAACGATCTAGTGTCTACTAGAAGGTGCCTGGTGTAGCAAAATAAGATCGGTGTTTGACTGGCAGCACCATGTACCTCTGCCCGCCTGCTTGGCATTACTTCTTCCCATGATAAAAGAAAATAATAACATTACACAATTTCAATTATCGTCTGCCAATATCTAGGCAAATCATTTCACCAATAAACAAATACTAAATGCATACAAGTTGTGATAAAATATAGGAACATTAAAGTATTCTTGCTGCATATGGCCAAAAAAAAGATTATTCGTTAATTTTCTTCTATTCCAGCAAGTTTTAGTGGAATCCTGAAAATGGAAATACATTATGTTGAAAACTGAAACACTCCTTGCAAAAGAATCAGTTATAGCACAAGTCTCCATTCAACGTGATCTCTTTCATTATCAGCTAAGTTGGCCGATTGTTGCCATCAAGGGAAATACAAATTGTACGTGAAGATTCTTAGTAGTAGAAATGAATTACAGAGGGAGATGGACAGTCTGCAAGTAGTAGAAAGGAATTTATTTTCAGTTGATCTGCTCCAGAAGGTTGGTTTCAAACTGAACAAAGAAACAAGTGAATGGACAATTAATTAGAAACAACTATAATTTGATGCATTATTTTGTAGTCACTACCTTTAAGTTCCAAATCATTGTAAATCTAGAAGGATCAAAGCCACACAAAGACCTCTGAACATGCCGGAGAAAGAATCATAAATGAGGTAATCAGGAAAATAGAGACTCGCATAATTTTAAAGGCCATGGACAGTATATAACACATAAAGATGGCAAGCATTTGTTCTTAACATGGGAAGAACGGAGTAAACAAATTCCAAAACCAAGTGAATATTTGTTCACATAGTGTGTAAAAGGTAGCGAATTAAATTTATTTCGCATGAGAACCACAATTAGCAGAGGGCCTTTGATACTCGATTGTAAATCTGCAACGAATAAAAACAATGAAACAAGGGACGCATATTAGACCGGATACTAAAACAATCACATAACATGATTTGTCTTGTTTCACGGAACACAATTTGAAGCCTAAAAAATGTTCTTGGACCAATATCCAGGAGATTGGAAATATTACAAAGTCAAGGTAATGATGCTAGATGTTGAGTTTGTGAGCAATTATAAAGATAGTATCATAATTATTAAGAAGACACATAAGAAATGATGAATCACCTCCTGGAGTAAATGTAAGATAGAGAGATAAATGACAATCCATGAGGCAAAGGCAACACGAATTAGAAACTTCTTAATCTCCTTCAATACCTAAATTGCAAAATTAGGAACAGCTAGATAGAGTAATGGTCCTACTATCAAGGACTGGAGAAATCGCATGAAAAAATATTGAGTAGTAACTGAGGTCTGAGGATAGACTTACTTATTTAAAGTGCAGGATAACACGAGTACAGTGCATACTCGATCACTCAACAGAGAACTGAGTGCTCAGGGATTTATGTAGATGATGTTGTTGCACGACAACTAAAATATACAATCTCCCTGCTGCCTTGCAGAAACTGGTCATTGGTGTCACTTGTTGACATATTCTTCGGGCGTTAGTATGCTATATGTACCGATGACCTTATATCATAGTCAGAAGCAATTACTATGTGCATTTCATATCAGCTCGAGCCTGAACTGAATGGAGTTATATTTGTTAACGGTCTAGTTAGTCGACGAAATGCTACTCTAGTTCGCCCTTTTAATTGAGCATAACCCAATCATTTACCATATTCAAAATTGTTGTATATAACCCAGCCCCTTATTCTATACTACCAGACATAGCTATTTCATTTCACAAACCAAATAAGGGAGCTTGGGTTGAATTGTTGTCTTGAAAATGTTATCTTTCTTTTGTCAGTAGCACATATCTGGCTTACTCAATAAGCCTGCTGGGTATGAAAGCTCGCGCTCAATACACATTACTTAACAAAGAAATAAAACTTCATACGTACTTGTTCTCCACATTTAACATCCATTGGCGTCCGCAAAGAAAACACGGTATCCCTACCCGGAAAGCCTTTTCCTTTTGTCTCACATCAGGATTTTTTTGAGGTAATATCACCGTTCTGGTTTACCTAATTTGGCAAAGTATCAAAATGATCATAACTGTATATGTATTCCTAATCTATGGATGTACCATGCATTGAGGGGGAAAGCACGCGAAAGCAATCTCTAACAAAAAATATATGAGCCGGTATCATGCCATCTTAATCACCAATATTACAAGGATGCCCATTGGAACAATGCGAATTGATTTGGAGCCTTTTGGATAAGTAACATCAGAGTAGGCATGTTTTGTGTTCAAAGATCTTACCCGATCAGCAAATGGTATGAGGGCAAGCTTATTTCGGAGCTCAGGGAAACCTCTTGATCTTAGTATTCTGAATGCCCATAGAAAATCATAAAATGGTACAACACCAGGAAAAAGGTTCAGTATTTGTGCTTCTAATCTCAGCTTCTACATTATCAAAATCGCTCTGCGCATACTCTTTTACACCCATTGTTGTACTCACTAGTTGTGTTCCTGCAAACAAGGAAAGAATGAAGCTGCACTGGTTGAGAAATCTAATGCTAATTGAACGACAAATTATATGGCACGCGCATAGGCATTTTAAAACATAATGTGGATAATAGCCAAGTCATCTGAATGGATTAGAAGCATTATAAATATTTTAATCCCCAAATAAACATTCTTAACCTGCCATGCCCTATATCATTCTCATGTCAAGGAACGAAAGGAACACCTACTCACACATGTAAATAGTTGAATCTACAACTGAATCGAATCTATGAAGACAATTAATTTCTAAGGCATTGTTTCTTTTGTGATGCAAAACCGTGTGTGCTAGAGGTGGTGCTGAGTTTATGTGCATCACAAGCACACACGAGGTTTTGTTCAGAACCGATGACCGGTCTTGTTCGCTGGCTCTGAAATGCACAATCTACGTAAGCAGGTCTGCTTCTTACTGGATAACTGAAGATAACCTTTCACATGTACAACTTCAGAAACACCTATTATAAAACTGATAACTTAATACAAGTATACGACTCACTATCAGGAATATGATGCAAACAATCTGAGTGAGGATACACACTCAAAAAGGCCATCTGTTAACACAGGCAAAATTTGGTGGTACTATTAAGAATATACATGTACGCTGGTGCAAAAAACATGCATGGGAAACGACAACGAATTCGAATGTGTGCGAGTTCAGAGAGGAACGAATGGACGATGGAATCGCCACCAGGCCGTAATTGCAGAGGTTGAGCACCTCAGCACAGAGAAGCACGATGACCTAAAAAAGACCAGAGTCGTCCCTTTAGGAAAGATTAATCCATGGGTAAAGAGAAGTCTGGATTCCCAGAAGCAACCGGTAGAGATTGCATATTACTTTGTATATAAAATTAATGACTGAATCAAAATGTTGTGAAGTTAGGAGACTATATACCTTTTTCACTCGGTCTGAAATCTGCACCAGTGGTAAAAGCTTCCTTCCCATGGTAATCCACAATAATTGTTGACAGCTTCGAAGGCACCAAACCTGCTGGGAAATGGTGGCTTGGATTGCTAGGGGAAAAGATTATGGTATTCTTATATGCACCCTGAAAGAAACATCCAGCAAAAAGAAATTTAATTATCTCTGTATGTCTTTGTATCGAATCTGAATATTGCCAATGGATAACTTGATGTTTCCAATCACAATGCTAATGAAATACCCAAACAATGATGAATTCCTCACGTATGAAAAGTTCGAGTCGAAAATTTAATGAAGCATAATCAAACATGGTCGGTTCCCAACCCACACAACAGAAGGCATAACATGGCCATCGAATATACAAGTCATGTAGGTAGTTCATCATCACAATACACAAACTCGTACACTGTTGTAAAAAGGCGTGAGCAATGCATAAACTTGTGAGACGTGAACAATGCACACTTTACCAATTACCAGCAACACAAGAATACAAAGAAAAGATAGTGAAGAACGATCAGACCGGCTGGGCAATATGTCGAATACCTTCGATGCGGGCAGCCTATGCTGGAGCAGGAATGGCTACGATAACTCCGAGCAGCCACGCGCCCTGACACCGGTGTCACTGATGATGCCGATGGCCATGCCGCCGGCTAGGCCGCAGGATAGGTGCGCGCAGCCATAGAAGAGGAAGCGGAGCTTGACCTTGGGGTTGATCCGGGTGGAGATGGTGACGGCGATGATGAGGGCGTAGATCCCGAGCGCCTCCGCCATGATGACGAGCACGATGGATTTCATGGCCAGCTTCGGGTGCAGCACCCCCATGGACGCGATGCCCACCCCGCTCTTGGCCGTTCCGTAAGCCGCGTCCGGGCCTTCATCACACCTCAATCAGTGCCTGACAGAACACAAAGAAGAGGAGAAGAGTGGGGGCTTGCAGCGGCAGCGTGCCGAGGATGCGGGCACCGGGGATGACCTCTGGGCGCGGCTGTCCAAGGCGAGGAAGAGGAGAGAGAGGAGGCTGTCAGGGAAGGGGAGAGGAGGAGGCGATTCGATGGGGGATTTTCCTTCCTAGGGAAGGAAGCGTGGCGTGTCAGATCCACTGCCTTTTTTCCTTTTACATTTTCTCTTCTCGCACAGTACGAGTTTTCTCCACCGAGCACTGCCACGTGGACCATGCAAGCGGCCGCTCCTTCTGCACATGTTAATGGTTTTGATGGCAAAGAGAAGTGGCCGCATGGATTGGTCGCGTAAGTATTTTTCTTTTCTTCCATAGAAATGCACATTCAATTTTTGCTAGAATCAGAAGCGTTGTTGCGTGTCTCATAAGCAGCCCAATCATCTCGAGAATAAAAAACACATGTTGTGGCCCATAAGCACGACGACTGCACGCCCGGGCTACACAGGACACGGCCATGGTCGGGACCTCCTATTTGCCGCATTTTGCGACAAATAGTCGGCACGACACACACAGGTGCCTCCACTGGGCCGGCCCATCAGTAGACCACGCCCGCATCACTTCAAAAAGATGTAAAAATATGGAAGGGTGCGAGGATTCGAGCTCATGACCTCGGATTCATAGTGGCTGAGGCACATCACCACACCAGACGGGTATAGCTGATCGTAGCGCGAAATCTTATAAGAACTCAAAGCAGCGTTCACATATGAAAACATTTTCGGGAAAATCAAAACATTTCCTAAAAAATGCGATTTCTTTCTAAAATGGTGAATGTTTTTCAAAACAGGACCACTTTTGAAAATGATGGACAATTTTTTTGAAATAGAACATTCTTCGAAAATGATAACATTTTTTTAAAATGGGAACATTTTTTGAAGTTGGAAAATCAAAATTAGAAATGCAAATATGAAACTCCCGAACAAAATTCAAAAACACGAACATTTATTAAAATTTGTGAACAATTTTCAAAACTGGAAATTGTTTTTGGAAACTACTGAAAAAATAAAAATATGAACATTTTTAAAACGTGAACATATTTTAGAATTGTGAACAAAATTTTGAGAATGCGATCATTTTCTGAAATTGTGAACAAAATTTTGAACGTGTGAACATTTTTTGAAATACCTGAATATTTTTTTAAAATCTGAGCAAATTTTGAAAAAGAGAACACTTTTTAAAATTGCAAAAAATATTTGAAATTTTTGAACAAAATAAAGAGGAGAAAGAAAAAAGAATAAAAAGAAACGGGAAAAATGAAAAATGCGAACAATTTTTGAAAAATGGGAACAAATGAGAAATTCCAAAAAAGTTCTGAAAATTTGAAAATGCAAACATGGGAACAAATTTGAAAATGCAAACACGCGAACAATTTTCGAAAAATCACGTAGAAAATTTGAAAAATGTGAAATTCCAAAACTTTTTTGAAAATTTGAACAAATTTGAAAACATGAACATTTTATGAAAATCACGAACAAATTCTGAAACAGCGAACAAATTTTTAAAATAGAAACAAATTTTGTACATTTTTTGAAAAGAACAACATGTCTTTTGAAAACCTGAACAAATAAATTTGAACATTTTTTAAAGCCGAGCAAAGAAAGAAAAATAATAACGAAATGAAAAACGCGAAAAAAAAAGAAACAGATAATAGCCATCCTCTAGCATGTATTGGACACTAGCATTGTGAAGCTCCTGTGGCTAGCAACGCAGATTGAGGAGTGGGAGGTTTGAGGTTTGATTCGTCATTTTTTGGGGGGGATTTTCTCTGTATGAAGCACCCGTCATGGGCCGGCCCATGAATGATCGATGGGTGTGTGGGAGGACGATATTTTGCCGCAGAATGCGGCGAATAGGGTTTTCCGCCATGGTCGGATACACCATGCCAATGAGAATAAGCTTCCAGTTGCTATTTGTACATGAACAAATTTGGATGGCAAAATGTTCCGGTTGAAATCATAACAAACAACACCATCTCAAATTTCAATATGTTTTACCACATTCAGTTCTGTAATTTACAAAACCAGTTCATCTCCACTTGGTCTGAAAGACTGAAACTTAGCATCTAGTACAAACTTCAGACTTCAAGGGCAATCAACATCAACCTGTTAGGTTGAACAACTAGGTTTCATGGTGGAGGTGCGAACATGGCAGCGATAGTCACCCTCCCTCTCACTGCGAAGCTCAGTTTCAAGGCGGCGTCAAGCACGAGCAATGGCGATAGCGAGCGAACATCAAAGGAGTTCGAAGGTTTTTTTCCTTACGCGATTGGGCTTCGTTTATAGGCCGCATGGTTTTATACTACTAGGAAAAACCTTACTAGTAGCATGGGTTTTTTGCATACCAATAGCGTGGGTGCCCACGCTACTGCTACGGTGCTACAGCTAAATTTTAGCAGTAGCGCGTTTTCTACCCCGCGCTACAGATATTTAAGTACTAGTAGCGTTGCTTTCTCCTCCCATGCTACTACTATCGTATGTATTAGTAGCGCTACATTTCCACCCCACGCTACAGCTAACTAATTAGAAATAAAATAAAATAAAATTCAAATGCAGTATTCATGGATGGGAATTGAGATGCATTTGCTTCACCAACAATGATTAGTAGTAGTATCAACATCCCCTCTAGTTAGCATAGGAGTTGCAAGTAAGGGAAAATTACCACCAACACTAGCTAATAATCATCATAGTCATTATCACCAACATTGTCTGGTCATCATAGCTAGTCATAGTGTAGCATATCATCATCTTGAAACGCATTCTAGCTAGCTAATCACTCCCGCTGCTCTATCTCTCTCAGGTAAAATAGCATAGAACATGTGTAGCACTCTTGCTTCACCATATTGAAGCATGCAGATGAACCTATCTCCTAATTGTGGGTTGCGCTTCTGATTGCTGCCCCCTAGTACTTCTCTGCTACGATCCTTCACAAATTTGCTCTAACCTTTGACTATTAAGACTTGCTCGCTTCGAGAAATCCTAAATGCACTCATGTGCAATATAGGATGTCTTGGCCGTAAGCTAACCATTTTCATGCGACCTTTAGCCTCGATCCAATGAGCACAACTATTGTCGGGAGTCCATGTGGAAGAACATCGTAGTAACATACTTAGCAATGAAGTTTAGCTTAAAAAATAATATATGCAAAAGATGCACTGAGGACAAATAATAAAAATCTTACCATCTTTTCTAAATAGATGTGAACGTAGTTCAATACGCACACTAGTGGTCGCACATTTTGAGTACTAATATCTCGAAGTCCAGGAAAATAACCTGTGTTGACAGTATCAAGCCCTCAAGCCATGAAACATAATGACATATCTCCTCCCAGTTTAGTTCAGCCCCGGGACAGTAGTAGGTGTTGTCTACCAAGCACCGGAGAGGTTTGCTTGAATGGAAATAATATGTCAATAGAAATTAGTTGTCAACTATTTTTAAATAAACAATATAAAATACTTAATAAATATGGTTGAGAAACTCACATAGTGATAGAACTGGAGGCGTCTGCACATCGAATCAGATGTTGATATTACCTTCAATTTTATCTTCCGGACGAATATCAAAGGTGATAAGCATATCAGGCTCAAATGCATAAGCCTTGCATAGTGCTCTCCAATTGTTGCATTCAAAATAGGTGTAGGTGTCTGCATTGTATAATTTTACGGCAAAAGTATAATCATGCTCGGTCCTCAAGTGAACTCTCTTTACCTCCATACTTTCCATATTACTGAAACCAATCTTATCCAAGACATAAATTCTTGCATGGCAGGGGATACGCTAGTAGAATTATAAAAAAAAAATTAAAATTATAAGTTGAAGCAAAAGAAGCAGAAGTCATGCTAATTACGAAAAAAGACTTGTCGTTTGACTTACTGTATCCACTTTGAAGTTCTCATCCAGCTTGATGCTGAAGCGCCTACCACCAACTAGGTGCGGCCTGTTGCACAGGCCGCGCTCATCTTCGCAGTATTTGCACATGCGGAATTCCCTTTCGCTATCGTCGTCAGACATTTCCTATGTTCATAGTTGAAATAGACGTGCATTCAATAAGCAAAACTAAATCATAAAACAAATTAGTATTCAAATTAGCATGCATTCAATAAGAAAACTAAATTATCTCTTGCGTCTATACATCGTCGAATATTATCACTAATACATCTCGAATAGTACCATACATATAACATCACTAATACAGCTAGAACCTTAGTGAACGACGGCTATCGGCGCGGGCGGTGGACACCCAAAGAGAAGGGGCCATCACAGGATCATAGCTCCAGTGAGATCCCTGAAGAACCTTCCAGGTATTGTCGAATCTGCCCTCCAACGCAACCATGTAGCAACGGACGTGCTCGTCCTCCTCACTGACACGGTGACGTACCACCTCCGCGATAGACGAAAGCCTCCCCACTGTCACTAGCCCACGCGACCGCCACCAAAGAAGGTCTGGGTCGACAATGGGCTGCCTCCTCACCAAGTTGCGCGCCCTCGAAGGTAGCACCTGTTGGGGAACGTAGTAATTTCAAAAAACTTCTACGCACACGCAAGATCATGGTGATGGCATAGCAACGAGAGGGGAGAGTATTGTCCACGTATCCTCGTAGACCGTAATCGGAAGCGTTATGACAACGCGTTGATGTAGTCGTACGTCTTCACAATCCGACCGATCCAAGTACCGAACGTACGGCACCTCCGAGTTCAGCATACGTTCAGCTCGATGACGATCCCCGGACTCCGATCCAGCAAGTGTCGGGGATGAGTTCCGTCAGCACGACAGTGTGGTGACGATGATGATGCTCTACCGGCGCAGGGCTTCGCCTAAACTTCGCGACGATATGACCGAGGTGGAATATGGTGGAGGGGGGCACCGCACACGGCTAAGGAACGATCCGTAGATCAACTTGTGTCATGGGGTGCCCCCTGCCCCCGTATATAAAGGAGCAAGGGGGGAGGATGCCGGCGCTAGGAGGGGGCGCGCCAAGTGTGGAGTCCTACTAGGACTCCCTAGTCCTAGTAGGATTCCACCTCCCTTGTTGGAGTAGGAGAAGGGGAAAGAGGGGGAGAGGAATAAGGAAAAGGGGGCTGCGCCCCTTGTCCAATTCGGACCAGAGGGGGGGCGCAGGCCTCCTTCCTTTTGGCCTCTTTCCTCCATTCCCGTATGGCCCAATAAGGCCCATATACTCCGCGGCGAATTTCCGTAACTCTCCGGTACTCCGAAAAATACCCGAATCACTCGGAACCTTTCCGAACTCCGAATATAGTCGTCCAATATATCGATCTTTACGTCTTGACCATTTCGAGACTCCTCGTCATGTCCCCGATCTCATCCGGGACTCCGAACTCCTTCGGTACATCAAAACTCATAAACTCATAATATAACTGTCATCGAAACCTTAAGCGTGCGGACCCTACGGGTTCGAGAACTATGTAGACATGACCTAGAACTATTCTTGGTCAATAACCAATAGCGGAACCTGGATGCTCATATTGGCTCCTACATATTCTACGAAGATCTTTATCGGTCAAACCGCATAACAACATACGTTGTTCCTTTGTCATCGATAAGTTACTTGCCCGAGATTTGATCGTCGGTATCCAATACCTAGTTCAATCTCGTTCTCGGCAAGTCTCTTTACTCGTTACGTAATGCATCATTCCGTAACTAACTCATTAGCTACATTGCTTGCAAGGCTTATAGTGATGTGCATTACCGAGAGGGCCCAGAGATACCTCTCCGACAATCGGAGTGACAAAACCTAATCTCGAAATACGCCAACCCAACATGTACCTTTGGAGACACCTGTAGTACTCCTTTATAATCACCCAGTTACGTTGTGACGTTTGGTAGCACCCAAAGTGTTCCTCCAGTAAACGGGAGTTGCATAATCTCATAGTTACAGGAACATATATAAGTCATGAAGAAAGCAATAGCAATGTACTAAACGATCAAGTGCTAGGCTAACGGAATGGGTCAAGTCAATCACATCATTCTTCTAATGATGTGATCCCATTAATCAAATAACAACACATGTCTATGGTTAGGAAACATAACCATCTTTGATTAATGAGCTAGTCAAGTAGAGGCATACTAGTGACTATATGTTTGTCTATGTATTCACACATGTATCATGTTTCCGGTTAATACAATTCTAGCATGAATAATAAACATTTATCATGAAATAAGGAAATAAATAATAACTTTTATTATTGCCTCTAGGGCATATTTCCTTCAGTCTTCCACTTGCACTAGAGTCAATAATCTAGTTCACATCATCATGTGATTCAACACTAATATTCACATCTGTATGTGATTAACACCCATAGTTCACATCGTCATGTGACCAACACCCAAAGGGTTTACTAGAGTCAATAATCTAGTTCACATCGCTATGTGATTAACACCCAAAGAGTACTAAGGTATGATCATGTTTTGCTCGTGAGAGAAGCTTAGTCAACGGGTCTGTCACATTCAGAGCCGTATGTATTTTGCAAATATTCTATGTCTATAATGCTCTGCACGGAGCTACTCTAGCTAATTTGCTCCCACTTTCAATATGTATCCAGATTGAGACTTAGAGTCATCTGGATCAGTGTAAAAAACTTGCATCGATGTAACTCTTTACGACGGGCTCTTTTATCACCTCCATAATCGAGAAATATTGCCTTAGTCCTTACTAAGGATGTTCTTGACCAATGTCCAGTGATCTACTCCTAGATCACTATTGTACTCCCTTGCCAAATTCAGAGCAAGATATACAATAGGTCTGGTACATAGCATAGCATACTTTATAGAACCTATGACTGAGGCATAGGGAATGACTTTCATTCTCTTTTCTATTTTTCTGCCGTGGTCGGGATTTGAGTCTTACTCAATTTCACATGTTTGCAACACAGGCAAGAACTTTTCTTTGACTGTTCCATTTTGAACTACTTCAAAATCTTGACAAGGTATGTACTTATTGAAAAACTTATCAAGCGTCTTGATCTATCTCAATTGATCTTGATGCTCAGTATGTAAGTAGCTTTACTGATGTGTTTCTTTGAAAAACTCCTTTCAAATACTCCTTTATGCTTTGCAGAATAATTCTACATTATTTCTGATCAACAATATGTCATTCACATATACTTATCAGAAATGCTGTAGTGCTCCCACTCACTTTCTTGTAAATACAGGCTTCTCCAAAAGTCTGTATAAAACTATATGCTTTGATCAACTTATCAAAGCGTGTATTCCAACTCTGAGATGCTTGCACCAGTCCATAGATGGATCGCTGGAGCTTGCACATTTTGTCAGCATCTTTAGGATTGACAAAACCTTCTAGTTGCATCATATGCAACTCTTCTTTAATAAATCCAGTAAGGAATGCAGCTTTGACATCCATTTGCCAGATTTCATAAAATGTGGCAATTGCTAACATGATTCGGACAGACTTAAGCATCGTTACGAGTGAGAAAATCTCATCGTATTCAACACCTTGAACTTTGTCGAAAACCTTTTGCAACAAGTCGAGCTTTGTAGATAGTAACACTACTATCAGTGTCCGTCTTCCTCTTGAAGATCCATTTATTTAACTTGACTTGCTGATCATCGAGCAGGTCAACCAAAGTCTACACTTTGTTCTTATATATGGATCCTATCTCAGATTTTATGGCCTCAAGCCATTTTGCGGAATCTGGGCTCATCATCGCTTCCTCATAGTTCGTAGGTTCATCATGGTCTACTAACATGACTTCTAGAATAGGATTACCGTACCACATTGGTGCGGATCTTATTTTGGAAGACCTACGAGGTTCGGTAGTAACTTGATCTGAAGCTTCATGATCATCATCATTAGCTTCCTCACTGATTGGTGTAGGAATCACAGGAACTGATTTCTATGATGAACTACTTACCAATTCGTGAGAAGGTACAATTACCTTATCAAGCTCTACTTTCCTCCCACTCACTTTTTTCGAGAGAAACTTCTTCTCTAGAAAGGATCCATCTTAGCAACGAATAACTTGCTTTCGGATCTGTGATATAAGGTGTACCCAATAGTTACCTTTGGGTATTCTATGAAGACGCACTTCTCCGATTTGGGTTCGAGCTTATCAGGTGAAAACTTTTTCACATAAGCATCACAACTCCTAACTTTAAGAAACGATAGCTTAGGTTTATTGTTAAATCATAGTTCATACGGTGTCATCTCAACGGATTTAGATGGTGCCCTATTAAACGTGAATGCAGTTGTCTCTAATGCATAACCCCAAAACAATAGTGGTAAACCAATAAGAGACATCATAGATCGCACCATATCTAGTAAAGTATGATTATGATGTTTGGACACACCATTACATTGTGGTGTTCCAGTGGCGTGAGTTGCGAAACTATTTCACATTGTTTCAAATGAAGACCAAACTCGTAACTCAAATATTCATCTCCACGATCAGATCGTAGAAACTTTATTTTTCTTGTTACGATGATTTTCCACTTCACTCTGAAATTCTTTGAACTTTTTCAAATGTTTCAGACTTATGTTTCATCAAGTAGATATACCCATATCTTCTCAAATTATCTGTGAAGGTGAGAAAATAATGATACCCGCCGCGAGCCTCAACATTCATTGGACCACAAACATCAGTATGTATGATTTCCAACAAATCAGTTGCTCGCTCCATAGTTCCGGAGAACGGCGTTTTAGTCATCTTGCCCATAAGGCACGGTTCGCAAGTACCAAGTGATTCATAATCAAGTGATTCCAAAAGCCCATCGGTATGGAGTTTCTTCATGCGCTTTACACCAATATGACCTAAACGGCAGTGCCACAAATAAGTTACACTATCATTATTAACTTTACATCTTTTGGTTTCAATATTATGAATATGTGTATCACACGATCGAGATCCAACAAACCATTTTCATTGGGTGTATGACCATAGAAGGTTTTATTCATGTAAACAGAACAATAATTATTCTCTAACTTATATGAATAACCGTATTGCAATAAACATGATCAAATCATATTCATGCTCAACGCAAATGCCAAATAACATTTATTTAGGTTCAACACTAATCCTGATAGTATATGGAGTGTGCGATGATGATCATATCAATCTTGGAACTTCTTCCAACACTCATCGTCACTTCCCCTTCACTAGTCTCTGTTTATTATGTAACTCCTGTTTCGAGTTACTAATCTTAGCAACCGAACAAGTATCAAATACTCAGGGGCTACTATAAATACTAGTAAGGCACACATCAAACACCTGTATATCAAATATACCCTTGTTCACTTTGCCACCCTTCTTATCTACCAAATATTCAGGTTATTTCTGCTCCCGGTGATCATTTCCTTTGCAGTAGAAGCACTCAGTTTCAGGCTTTGGTCTAGCTTTGGGCTTCTGCGCGGGAGCGACAACTTGCTTGTCATTCTACTTGAAGTTCCCTTTCTTTCCCTTTGCCTTTTTCTTGAAACTAGTGGTCTTGTCAATCATCAACACTTGATGCTCTTTTCTTGATTTCTACCTTCATCGATTTCAGCATCACGAAGAGCTTGGGAATTACTTTTGTCATCCCTTGCATATTATAGTTCATCACGAAGTTCTACTAACTTGGCGATGGTGACTAGAGAATTCTGTCAATCACTATCTTATCTGGAAGATTAACTCCCACTTGATTCAAGCGATTGAAGTACCTGCACAATCTGAGCACATGCTCACTAGTTGAGCGATTCTCCTCCATCTTTTAGCTATAGAACTTGTTGGAGACTTCATATCTCTCAACTCGGTATTTGCTTGAAATATTAACTTCAACTCCTGGAACATCTCATATGGTCCATGCCATTCAAAAACGTCTTTGAAGTCCCGATTCTAAGCCGTTAAGTATGGTGCACTAAACTATCAAGTAGTCATCATATTGAGCTAGCCAAACGCTCATAACGCCTGCATTTGCTCCTGCAATAGGTCTGTCACCTAGCGGTGCATTAAGGACATAATTCTTCAGGCAGCAATGAGGATAAACCTCAGATCACGGATCCAATCCGCATAATTGCTACTAACATTTTTCAATACAATTTTCTCTAGGAACACATATAAAAACATAGGGAAGCAAAAACATAGGGAAGCAACAACGCGAGCTATTGATCTACAACATAATTTGCAAAATACTACCAGGACTAAGTTCATGATAAATTAAAGTTCAATTAATCATATTACTTAAGAACTCCCACTTAGATAGATATCCCTCTAATCTTCTCAGTGATTACGTGATCCATATCAACTAAACCATGTCCGATCATCACGTGAGATGGAGTAGTTTCAATGGTGAACATCACTATGTTGATCATATCTACTATATGATTCATGCTCGACCTTTCGGTCTCCGTGTTCCGAGGCCATATCTGTATATGCTAGGCTCGTCAAGTTTGACCTGAGTATTCCGCGCGTGCAACTGTTTTGCACCCGTTGTATTTGAACGTAGAGCCTATCACACCCGATCATCACATGGTGTCTCAGCACGAAGAACTTTCGCAACGGTGCATACTTAAGGAGAACACTTCTTGATATTTAGTGAGAGATCATCTTATAATGCTACCGTCAATCAAAGCAAGATAAGATGCATAAAGGATAAACATCACATGCAAACAATATAAGTGATATGATATGGCCATCATCATCTTGTGCTTGTGATCTCCATCTCCGAAGCACCGTCGTGATCACCATCGTCACCGGCGCGACACCTTGATCTCCATCGTAGCATCGTTGTCGTCTCGCCAACTATTACTTCTACGACTATCGCTACCGCTTAGTGATAAAGTAAAGCAATTACAGGGCGTTTGCATTTCATACAATAAAGCGACAACCATATGGCTCCTGCCAGTTGCCGATAACTTCGGTTACAAAACATGATCATCTCATACAATAAAATATAGCATCACGTCTTGACCATATCACATCACAACATGCCCTGCAAAAACAAGTTAGACGTCCTCTACTTTGTTGTTGCAAGTTTTACGTGGCTGCTACGGGCTGAGCAAGAACCGTTCTTACCTACGCATCAAAACCACAATGATAGTTTGTCAAGTTGGTGATGTTTTAACCTTCGCAAGGACCGGGCGTAGCCACACTCGGTTCAACTAAAGTGAGAGAGAAAGACACCCGCCAGTCACCTTTAAGCAACAAGTGCTCGCAGCGGTGAAACCAGTCTCGCGTAAGCGTACGCGCAATGTCGGTCCGGGCCGCTTCATCTCACAATACCGCCGAACCAAAGTATGACATGCTAGTAAGAAGTATGACTTGTATCGCCCATAACTCACTTGTGTTCTACTCGTGCATATAACATCAACGCATAAAACCAGGCTCGGATGCCACTGTTGGGGA
This sequence comes from Aegilops longissima, assembly GCA_021605205.1. NCBI lineage: Eukaryota > Viridiplantae > Streptophyta > Magnoliopsida > Poales > Poaceae > Aegilops > Aegilops longissima. The sequence continues at coordinate 721,823,074 of CM038680.1, forward strand.
ACGTAGTAATTTCAAAAAATTTCCTACGCACACGCAAGATCATGGTGATGGCATAGCAACGAGAGGGGAGAGTATTGTCCACGCACCCTCGTGAGACCGTGGCGAAGCGTTATGACAACGCGGTTGATGTAGTCATACGTCTTCACGATCCGACCGATCCAAGTACCGAACGTACGGCACCTCCGAGTTCAGCACACGTTCAGCTCGATGACGATCCCCGGACTCCGATCCAGCAAAGTGTCGGGGATGAGTTCTGTCAGCACGACGGTGTGGTGACGATGATGATGCTCTACCGACGCAGGGCTTCGCCTAAACTCCGCGACGATATGACCGATGTGGAATATGGTGGAGGGGGGGCACCGCACACGGCTAAGGAACGATCCGTAGATCAACTTGTGTCATGGGGTGCCCCCCTGCCCCCGTATATAAAGGAGCAAGGGGGGAGGAGGCCGGCCCTAGGAGGGGGCGCGCCAAGTGTGGAGTCCTACTAGGAGTCCCTAGTCCTAGTAGGATTCCACCTCCCTTGTTGGAGTAGGAGAAGGGGAAAGAGGGGGAGAGGAATAAGGAAAAGGGGGCTGCGCCCCTTATCCAATTCGGACCAGAGGGGGGGCGCAGGCCTCCTTCCTTTTGGCCTCTTTCCTCTATTCCGGTATGGCCCAATAAGGCCCATATACTCCGAGGCGAATTTCCGTAACTCTCCGGTACTCCGAAAAATACCCGAATCACTCGGAACCTTTCCGAACTCCGAATATAGTCGTCCAATATATCGATCTTTACGTCTCGACTATTTCGAGACTCCTCGTCATGTCCCCGATCTCATCCGGGACTCCGAACTCCTTCGGTACATCAAAACTCATAAACTCATAATATAACCATCATCGAAACCTTGTTGCGTGCGGACCCTACGGGTTCGAGAACTATGTAGACATGACCTAGAACTATTCTTGGTCAATAACCAATAGCGGAACCTGGATGCTCATATTGGCTCCTACATATTCTACGAAGATCTTTATCGGTCAAACCGCATAACAACATACGTTGTTCCCTTTGTCATCAGTAAGTTACTTGCCCGAGATTTGATCGTCGGTATCCAATACCTAGTTCAATATCGTTACTGGCAAGTCTCTTTACTCGTTACGTAATGCATCATTCCGTAACTAACTCATTAGCTACATTGCTTGCAAGGCTTATAGTGATGTGCATTACCGAGAGGGCCCAGAGATACCTCTCCGACAATCGGAGTGACAAAACCTAATCTCAAATCGCCAACCCAACATGTACCTTTGGAGACACCTGTAGTACTCCTTTATAATCACCCAGTTACGTTGTGGCGTTTGGTAGCACCAAAGTGTTCCTCCATGAAAGGGAGTTGCATAATCTCATAGTTACGAGAACATATATAAGTCATGAAGAAAGCAATAGCAATGTACTAAACGATCAAGTGCTAGGCTAACGGAATGGGTCAAGTCAATCACATCATTCTTCTAATGATGTGATCCCATTAATCAAATAACAACACATGTCTATGGTTAGGAAACATAACCATCTTTGATTAATGAGCTAGTCAAGTAGAGGCATACTAGTGACTATATGTTTGTCTATGTATTCACAAATGTATCATGTTTCCGGTTAATACAATTCTAGCATGAATAATAAACATTTATCATGAAATAAGGAAATAAATAATAACTTTTATTATTGCCTCTAGGGCATATTTCCTTCAGCACCTCCCAGTATCAGCCCGGCGGAGCCCAGTCCCAGACATGGCCCCTATAATCAAGCAGGCCTCCTCCGCCGAGTCGACAATGAGGATGCGTTCAGGCATCATCGATGTCGAGAACAAATGCTTAATTATGAAAACAAAATTAATAAACATTTAGAAAAAATTGGCATGACCTTTGCTAAAAGCAGGACATATCGAGCGCCTGAAATTTTCCAGAACGTAAACGAATCGACATTCTGGCAAAACATAGGCCACTCGGAAAAATATGACATGTCCAAAATGTGACATATTTAAAATATGACATGTTCACTGCAAATTTGCATATAACAGGAAAAATTGCTTTAACTAAAAAAATAACAATAATTGCTTTAACTAAAAAATACCTAGAATTTTGTTAACTACACGTAAAACAACTAAAACACCTAGAATTCTGTTAAATTCACCCAAACACCTAAATTCTATTCACTACACCTAATTAAAAACCTAGATAAATTTCTGGCCTAATTTAAAAACCTAGCTAAATTTTTGTCCTAATTTAAAAACCTAGCTAATTTAAAAACCTAGGGTTCATACTACCTAATCTGTCCTAGCTAGGGTTCAATCATAGCCTACATTATTCTAAGAACCTACATTTTTTCAACTAGATAGGGTTCAAAAGAACTACTCTCTAATAACTATAACTAGCGAGGGAGGGAGGAGGAGGGAGGGAGGAGTACCTCTCGGTGGAGGATATGGCCGGCGTGGGGGGGGGGCGGCTGCGGGAGGCGGCCGTCGGGAGGAGAGCCGGCATGGGGGAGGACGGCCGGAGGGGGAGGAGAGCCGCCGTAGGCGGGGGCGGCGGCCGGAGGGGGGGGGGGGATTGAGGGAGTATGTGAGTGTGAGTGTGTGATTGTGAGTGAGTGAGTGAGAGGGCGCACGGGCCGGCGCGGGGAGGAAGCAGAGGTGGGCTTAGCAGCAGCGCGGGGGAGGAGGGCTAGCGCTATAGCTAAAGCTGCAACAGGGGGGCCGAGAGCGTGGCCCATTAACAGCAACACTTGACGGGAAGTCATGCGCTACTGCTAACATGCGCTTTCACCGCTGGTTTTGTCCGGTGCTACTGCTAAATAGCAGTAGCGTGGGGTATTTAACCAACGCTACTGCTAAGTGTCTACCTATAAGCATTTTCCTAGTAGTGTTAGGCATTGCTGGGGGTGCTTGAAACGTTCCAACTTAGGGCCTGTTCGGATCCTCTCCCAACTCCCTCGACTCCGAAGATTCAACTTCTCGACCTGGCTTCTCGCTCCGCACAGCTATTCCTGTCCGTTCGGCAGCGAAAATCAGCTTCTTTCTCATCACCTGGGCTGGCAGCGATTGTTGGCCTGTGTAGCGCCATACTGGGTCGTCTTGGAGGCAGGTGAAAGTGCAACTATCCCTAGGTGGTTTTTGTAATTCCTAACAACATATAGCTCATTGAGCTAACACTATTTCAAGATAAATATTTCAGGAAAAGCTCAATGAATGGCATGGCATGGATGAGAACAGTGGACCCCTCAAAATGCTAAGGATAAAAGGATTAGCTCAAGTTCAAAGCTCAAGACTCTACATTTTGTATTTTAGTGATCCAAGATCACATTGAGTTTATAGGAAAAGCCAGTACTATCAAGGAGGGATGAGGTGTTGCTTAATGAGGTTCTTGCTCAAAGTGCTTAGTGATATGCTCCAAAACCCTCAACTACTTTCTCACATCCACATATGACCTAAACCAAAAGTCCAACTCGGCCCCACTGATTCTTTCTATCCGGAGCCACCGTGTTCAGATGTCATAGCCACTGCCACAAACCCTAGGCAAATCGGTCTTACCGATAGGGATCTCGGTCTCACCGAGATGGGATTGTAATCTCTCTGTTTCCCTTCGTAACGTTCGGTACTACCGAGATGAGCGATCGGTCCCACCGAGATTGCAATGTAAACTCTCTGTTTTCCTTTCGTAACATTTCGGTCTCACCGAAATGAGCGAACTGGTCCCACCGATTTACTTGACCAACTCTCTGGTTAGCTTATTACCAAAATCGGTCTCACCGAGTTTGTGTAATCGGTCTCACCGAGATTACGTTATGCCCTAACCCTAACCATATCGGTCCTACCGAGTTGCATGTCGGTCCCACCGAAAATCCTAATAGTCACTAGATTTGCTGAATCGGTCCGACCAATTTTCGCAATTCGGTCCCATCGAGATTGGCAAGTTGTGTGTAACGGTTAGATTTTGTGTGGAGGCTATATATACCCCTCCACCTCCTCTTCATTCATGGAGAGAGCCATCAGAACAAACCTACACTTCCAACTTACATTTTCTGAGAGAGAACCACCTACTCATGTGTTGAGACCAAGATATTCCATTCCTACCATATGAATCTTGATCTTTAGCCTTCCCCAAGTTGCTTTCCACTCAAATCTTCTTTCCTCCAAACCCAAATCCTGTGAGAGAGAGTTGAGTGTTGGGGAGACTATCATTTGAAGCACAAGAGCAAGGAGTTCATCATCAACACACCATTTGTTACTTCTTAGAGAGTGGTGTCTCCTAGATTGGCTAGGTGTCACTTGGGAGCCTCCGACAAGATTGTGGAGTTGAACCAAGGAGTTTTCAAGGGCAAGGAGATCGCCTACTTTGTGAAGATCTACCGCTAGTGAGGCAAGTCCTTCGTGGGCGACGGCCATGGTGGGATAGACAAGGTTGCTTCTTCGTGGACCCTTCTTGGGTGGAGCCCTCCGTGGACTCGCGCAACCGTTACCCTTCGTGGGTTGAAGTCTCCATCAACGTGGATGTACGATAGCACCACCTATCGGAACCACGGCTCAAAAATCACCATGTCTCCAAATTGCGTTTGCCTTCTCAAACTCCTCTCCTTTACCTTCATATGCAATAATTGTGTTACTTTCCGCTGCTATACTCTAGAATTGCATGTGTAGGTTGATTGCTTGACTTGTGCTAATTTGCTAAAGACTGCCAATAATTCAAATTGGGAAAAGGCTAAGTTTTTATTTGGTCAAGTAGTCTAATCACCCCCCTCTAGACATACTTCCGATCCTACAGCAGGCTGGCAGCCCAAAGAGGTAGGAGACACCTTTTTCTGTTCGAGGAATAGGTATGAGCGAGGAAAGAAGGAAGGAGAGAGACTAATTGAAACGTTTTCCTTGACTTGGCGGTGGCACCCCTTGTAATTTCCATGAACTCCATGTTTTAGTATATTTCATGGAGCACCGATTTCCTAGCTTCTGTAACTCTTCCAAAAATACACTATGACCCATTGGGAATTCTCGAAGCCAGCTTCTCATAGCGAAGACGTTCGGCTCAGCTCTGCGTCTGGAGTTTATGAAGCGCGGAGCCAAATGACTTCCGAACTAGTATATTCCAAATTATTTGGTGATGAATAAAGGGATGAAACACTTTCTTGTATGCTATTGAAAATCGTAACATGAGGTGTTTCAAATTGATTAACCGAACCCATCATATTGTTCATCGGCATATTGATTAATTTGTGGGGTTACCGATGCATGAGAGTTAGGATGCATATGTTGTATGTTGTTAAAATCATAAGAATTTGAAGCAGGAAGATTATTTTGCATCGGCCTTGCACGTAAATAGATGCATCATTGATAAAACTAGGGCTAGCCATTACATTATGCACATGAAGCGATCTAGCAACAACATATGAATTATTTGCATCGACAAAGGAGAATTGGGTATTCATATTACCTTTGTAGATCACAACTTCTTGATGACAGTCTCTTCGTAGCAAGAATGGGCTGGAGACAGTTCGAAGCTTCCTCCGCAGTGAAGTTGCCCAAAAGTGTGTTCACACACGAACACGTTACCGTGTACCCTCGATAGCAAGGGTGATGCACCGCAACTCACATCGAAGGAGACCCGACCAGAAGTGCGGTATGCAAGCAATCCGGCGGATCCTTTTGAAGACCTGAAACCCCACACGCCTCGGAGGGACCCCCTCATGGCACGCGGTGTCTATCGGCTGCCCTAGGTCAACCTGATCGCCCCTTGGGTCTCGTGCATCATTGTCGTCAAACACAAAGAACAGTGAAGAATGAGAAAGAAGAAGAACAAGGGAGAAGGAAAATATAAAGAAGTGCTAGATTGACTTTAACAATTGTGTGTTATTCAATCGGCCGTCACCTCTCCTCTACTTATGAGGCGGCTGGACTTCCCGTACAAGAAAAAGCCTAAAATTCCGTCCAAAACATCCAAAAATTCTATATGAGTTGCCCTTTGGTCGTGATTGACATCTTCTCGCTGTGAGGGTCGGTGCCGATGGAAGATTGTCGAGGAGATGAGAGGTTCAAAGAAGGCGTGGCCAACTGAGATCATGGAGAGAGAGGATGGCAATCTCTACATTGGTTTGGTGGAGCTTCATGAAGTAGGTGTTGTTAAACGCAAATATTGAACAATAGATAAAGGATGAATTATTATTTTTCTCATTCTTAACACTAAATGTAATTTTCTAATTTGTTTTGCAGTAACCTATTGTAATCCACATTTCTTGTCAGAAAGTCATCTGTGTTTTTTTCTACGCGCACAAAAGATAATATCTATCACGGCCTTGTTACCATGTTACCCTCATCTCTAGTTACTTTAAAAGTATATAAGAGAGAATTATCTTTAAGATATGACAGATAGATACTCCCTCCATCGGGTTGATGACTAGTTTTTTTGTAAACTTTAGCAACCTTTATTAAACTATGGTCAAATTAGTTACAAGAGAAAGAATAAGAAAATGAAGAATTTTTTTCTCGCCATGTGATGACGGGAAAATGGCGGGCGTAAAATACGCGTCCATGTCATTGATACAGAATGAATAATAATAATTTAAATGCATAAATGCATACAATAATAATAGGGTCAAACATTGCAGGTACTTTATTTCCAGAACTCTTACATATACATAAAAGATCTGTTAATTACATCTCTGTAGAGAAAACCCCTGATTAAGAATTCCAACATATCTATTACATAGCATCACAACACATGAGTACTACAAAATGTAGAAATAAAAGAAGACTACAAAATTTAGAAATAAAAGTCCTCCTCGCTGTCTTCGACGTCGGCGTACTCGGGGAGCCTTGAATTTCGTCTATGCTAACATATGCATTGCATAACATTCATGATTTGACAATGTCCATTCATATAGCACGTTCATGCCTAACTAATTAACCATCACGAACATATGGTGGTTGTGTTTTTTTAGTCATATGAAAATCTATTTGATGGTTAACTAGCCGGGCTAACCGGCATGTGTGCAATATAGGGCATAACTCTTTTTATGAGTTTATTTTGACATGCATGTGATTTCTGTATGCATACATGAAATGGCGGAATATTTGCTTTACTTTATAGCAACGTATATAGCGTTGCATCGAGCCGTCGTATGTGAGGGCTATATGAAATTTGGTGATGACATATTCGGTCGCACTATGTTATGTTTAGTGCAAGCAATATAGGCGATGATCCTAGTTATTTTTTAGATTTTGGAGATGCATGCACCTATATGGAAGGACATGTAACTAAATGAACATATCATATGAGGACATGTAACTAAATGAAACTAGTCAAATATTCATGTGATTCGTATGGGGAGATTTTATAAGGTTTCGCTTCACTTGTATTAGTACTACCGTCATGTAGCAGCATTGTGCCCTTGTGTAGCATAACCAAATGAAGTATGGTAGTTTCTTCTTGCTTGTATTATCACCAACATAGCACAGTATGCTTGTAGTGTAACCAAACAGAAGTATATATTGATTTATGTTTTGCATAGACATGATGAAGTTAACTAGGCAGATGCCATGCAAATGTTATCATTTTTGGTATTTGCTTCATGATTACATAACTAGCACCACGTGATGCAACAATGACTCATGCGTTTAGGGATCTGGACAGACTATAACTTATATGAAAGAAATATGTCTGAATTTCCAATAACATAGGACTTTATGAAACCAATATGAGGTTTATTTTCATTTCTATCCTTGATTTGTATCAACATGGGATGCAAGATCACCATGAGACCAAACCAAGATGGCCATATTTTATTCTTGAATTGTATCAACATGAGATGCAAGATTCCATGAGATCAAAACAAGACATAACATATTTTTATTCTTCAATTATATTTTTATTCTTGAATTGTATCAACATGAGATGCAAGATCCCATGAGACCAAAATAAGAAGAACATATTTTTATTCTGTGAGTAGCACCGAACATATATGAGATATGCGGTAAAAGCAAAGCATCATCAATGGATATATTTGAGTCTTGAATTGTATCAATATGGGATGCAAGATCACTATGAGACCAAGACAAGAGGAATTTTGATTGCACGTGCGCATTTAGCTCGCATCACTATAGGATTTAAGATCAATATATGACTAGACCCAGCATTCCATTTATCATCTTGATTTGTATCAACATGGGATCAAGATCACCATGAGACCGAACCAAGAGAGAATTAATTGGGCAGCACTGAACATATATGATGTGTACGGTGAAATGGTAGCATCATTGATGGATATATTTTAGTCTTGAATTGTATCAACATAGGATACAAGATTATCATGAGCCCAAAACAAGAGCGACCAAATCTAACCTTGGTTTGTATCAACCAGGGATGCTAGGTCCCATGAGACCAAATAAGATATGCTATGTGAAGTGACGTAGAACACCCATACTATTTGAGGCATATGATTCAACAGGGATATATTAAGAATGGAGCCAGGAGGTTGCCTTGAATTCTCACCTTGCCTTGGATGTGGTCACGTACGTGTGATGTGGTGATGTAGTCATGTAGATGAGTAGCCGCCCGTGTAGAGCAGCTCGTGGGCGATGCAGATGGTGAGCAGCCGGCAATGAATGGCGTGGACGGACAGTGACAACGGTGGTGAGCGGACGGTCGGCGACGATGACGGTAAGCGGACGGCCGGTGACAACGACGACGGCGAGACGAACAGCCGGCGACTACGACGACAAGCGGCGTTGCAGTGTATGTATGTGTGTGTGAGTGATGGACAGGAGATAGAGCAAGCGATGGATGGATCGATGATGAGCGAGCAGCCTTTGCAACGTTGTGTGTTGGCCTTTATATAGGTGACCAGCGCCTGAGACGAAACGCACGCACGTACTGGAGATCATGTGCAGGAACGTGGGCGTGGTGGGCGTGGTGGGTAATTTGTTCATGGGTCCCGATAACTGCCACACGTGTGGTGTATCGGGTAGCTGTGCCATACGCCTCGTGTGGCATGGACAGCAACTAGCCCACACACCTATGTGTGGGTAAAACAACTAATGCCCACACACATTTTTTTCTCTCTCGAACCTTCTCACACGCGTGCGTGTGGGCAAAGTTGATAACGCCCACACGCCCGTATGTCAGGCCTCGTACTCTCCTGGTTCCGCACGCGACGCGTGACGCCCACCGCGCGCCCGCAGTTGCCATGGTCCAGACCCTCGTCCATGTTCGTTTAACTGCAGTTGCCATGTCGCTGAACTACGGTTGCCATGTCGGACAACTGCAGTTGCCATGGTTGCTCAACTGCAGTTGCCATGTATGGTCTGATCTAATTTCATAACTTTAGGAGTTGCCACATATTAACACTAGGCAGTTGAGAGAGTTGCCATGTGCTCACAAGCATACTAGGGCAGTTGTCATGTAAAAAGGAAGAGTTGCCATCTGCTAACGTGCACGTTAGGGCAGTTGCCATGTACGTGCACGCTGGGGCAGTTGCCATGTACCATGCAAAAACACATGGCAACTCGGTAAAAAAGAGTTGTCATCTACTTACGTGCACACTAGGCAGTTGCCGTGTATCCTGCAAAAACACATGGCAACTCGGGTAAAAAAAGAGAGTTGCCACATGCTTATAAAGCACACTAGGGGCAGTTGCCATGTGCGCTGCAAAAACACATGGCAACTAGCAGCTGGGGTGTGGGAGAGGAGACGGACGTGTGGGCGAGATGGCAAATGCCCACACACCAGCCCTTGTGCGTGACTGAAAACTGGTGTGTGGGTGAACTGCTAAACGCCCACACACCGGCCCCTTCGTGTGGTTAAACGGATGTGTGGGCGAACTATGTCACACACCACACACATGTCTTGTCCTACGTGGCACAGAAAATCAGCCAGATTGTGCCAAGATTCATGCATATAATACTGGACGGTGATGGATGCGTGTGGTCGAGATGGTCAAAGCCCACACGTGTGGGCGTTAACATTTCCGTTTGTCCATTACTTCTTAATCTTGCCGCATAATTAATCTAGGCATAACACATGCATGCATGTTGATAATACTTGCACCATGTATGCACGTAGCCATTTGTATACGCTGGGCTAGCTAGGCCAAATTAATTGTAATGACATGGAAAACCATTTTTATTGATAATTATATGACGGCCTGATATTTTCTTTATACATCGCCGCACGTTATATTATTTTACGCGAACATTACTGTGCTAATATTTTTTAACAATGACATAATAATGCTCATAAATATGATATATCATTTTGGCAATATTAGTGTCGTCTATGAAACTTTGAATTTGTGTCAACGTTGGAATTTCGTGGTTGATGATGGCGTGTGTGTATGAAAGTCATATGTCCTCTAATTTAGATATGGCTCATTTTCTTTCCCCTTTTTTTCGGGGTCTACTATTTTATCATGGTATTTTTATCCACGTATTCGGCAAATCATTTGTTTGGTTTTATCATTTTAGGTAAATGGTTCAAATTGAATAATATCAAAGCACTATATTTTACTTTTGGCCAAAATCGGTGTCAACACCATGCGTCCGAGGACTTCCTTCTGTAACTTGCTCGAGCGAGTGCGTGTAAAACGCCATTGCTCTCTCGGGCAAAATGCATTATGGTTACCTTGCTGAAAAGACTCGTGATCTGCCGGCAGTCATCTGTCACACCAACCCCTAAAGCACGGTAGTTTGATGGATCCAAAATAGCTTGGACAATTTCTTGTGAGTCACACTGCACTGCCACGATTGATATCCTAACTCATCCGCCAGCCGCAAGCCTTCAAAGACCGCAGCCACTTCCATAGATGGAGTGTCAATGCCATACTCCATAGCACTTGATTCTTGTGTTGTAATCATGTCTGTTTTAATTCTTAGTTCATATGGACCGTATATTGTGTTTGAATTTTAATGATTTAATTTTGAGAACATTCCATTTCACTAGTAGAAAACGGAGCTATATTACCCGTTCATACGGGCCTTTAGTGCCGGTTGCTGCAACCGGCACTAAAGTGTGGGGACTAAAGGTTCCCCCCTTTAGTCCGGGTCCAGCACGAACCAACACTGAAGGGCCACCACGTGGCACGAGGCACGCCGTGGTCTAAAGAATTTTTTTTAAATAAAACAAAAACAGCCCACCTACTGGGCCGACACGGCCTGCATACGACTAGAAACCCAACCTCTAGTTGGGCCATGATGCAGACCTGTCCGGCCCGGTAGGGCCCACAGGGCAAAAGACTTGCAATAGGCCCACAAAGGCCTGCTTAGAGAGGAGCTCGATACGGTAGCTGCGGCGAGGCTTATAAACCGGTGCGAGCTCCTCTCAACTAGCGAGGTGGGACTAAACATTATGCACTGCAGGTGGCAGCGCACCCCTTTAGTACCGGTTGGTGGCACGAACCCATACTAAGGGGGGTCTTTAGTACCGGTTGAAGCCACCAACCCGTACTAAAGGTCACCACCTATTTAGTACCGGTTCGTGGCACGAACCAGTACTAAAGGTTCACCACGAACCGGTACTAATGAGCGCCGCCCGTCCAGCCGTTGGAACCGGCACTAATGGTCACATTAGTGCCGGCTCAAATACAAACCAGGACTAATGAGCTGCACATTAAACCCGTTTTCTACTAATGTTTGTTATTCATTTGAATTGTGTGCACTTAATTATTTATGTTTTTAATTTATTAATGTTCTGTAAATTTGAATTTTTGGGAAAACACAAAAAAAAATAGGATAGGAGATCTGCTAGTTGTGAATAGTGATTTCCCTAAAAAATGTAGAATAGGGAGCACTTTTGGCAGTTTTAGTATAGGGGATATGCTATAGGTGCCCTTAGGGAGGTAAAGGTTTTTAGGGGAAGAGTCGAAGATGCTCTACCAATGCCGAGTGCTACTCCACAATAGAAAGAAGTGCACTGATGTTGGACGTTGTCTCGGTAGTGTGGAGAGTTAGAACATATAAAATGCCTTACATACCAAACTCTGGATGCTTCTTCATATCGTTCTCGCACCCATAGTCACCCAGCTCTTTGCTCATGTTATGTTGTCTTACCTACCTCCCTTGTTATCGCCTTGCTGCTCCTTATCTCCTCCCACGGCTCGTCCCCTCCTGTTACGTCCTTCTACCACTGCCGAAATGCTCCTGGTCCATGGACAAATGAATGTTTATTCCAAGACCAAGGACAAATGTTCAGTCCTAGTTTCTTATTTTCTTTCGTATATCACGTCGTTCCATCCTTGCCAGATTCAAATCATATAGCAAGAAGAAATTGTGCGGCATAGGAAGAGGAAAGGAGACAAAAAGGTTATAAGTATTTCTCTTTCTTATCATAAGGTGTGATCAAGCAGGTCGTCATGTAACTTTTACTTTTTATTCTACCAGAGCTTTATTGAAACTTGGATACTTGGTTTTATTTAATCAATAGTTATGTGCATCATGTGAAGCGGAGGCCGGGTTAGTCAACCTTTTCAAAAAGACAAAAATCTGATCAAGCAATATCTTATATATATATATATATATATATATATATATATATATATATATAGGACAAATGTTTCCTACAAGCAGTGGTAGTTACCACCACTTGCGTTTTGTATGTTGTATGTAGTATCTGTCGAAACCGAGGGTATGTACGTGTAGTATGTAGTATATAATAATGATTAGGTAGTATATATACTAATTTTAGGTAGTATGTACCATTTTTGAGTATGCTCTTTTTACGCACAAATATATACGTATTTCATAAATATAAAAAAACTATGGGCTCATATGTAATTTTTTCATATAACTTGCTTTGAAATATCTTAGATATATTATATGAACATATTTAAAATAATAAATTAGTATATATAGTACCACATGGTAGTATATGAGACATGTGGGGTAACTACCACGGGTGGTAGGATGGATTTTCCTATATATATATATATATATATATATATATGTGTGTGTGTGTGTGTGTGTGTGTGTGTGTGTGTGTGTGTGTGTGTGTGTGTGTGTGTGTGTGTGTGTGTGTGTGTGTGTGTGTGTGTGTGTGTGTGTGTGTGTGTGTGTGTGTGTGTGTGTGTGTGTGTGTGTGTGTGTGTGTGTGTGTGTGTGTGTGTGTGTGTGTGTGTTGCTGTGCTGCTGGCTGATTCTATTTCTATCAACCTTGTCTGGAATTTGTTTATTTCATATTTTCAAAGATCCGATGATAAACATGCAACTTGTGCACCCTAGAATTTTCTACTTGCTTACAACTGTGATAGACAGTTGTACAATCTCTAAAGACTGATCAATATATTTATTAGATGACAAACTATTATATCTCTTACTTGTGATATTTAAGGAACCTAAAATTGAGTTTATCGCATACTTACACACTAAAAAATTTGAGTGGAAAAAAAATATAATTTCTATGTGCGTGCCATTGTTTATCATTCCAAATATATGGCTTGGGTTAGTGAATATGTTTTAAGCGATAGAGTCTAGAAGTAACATAAAATCTTTTGTAGGATAATGTCGGAATTCAATACAAGTGTTTTTATAATGATTGCCGTCGGAATTGTATAGCAATTATTTATGTGACTAATATTTTGGTGAAAGTAAATTGTAATTATTTTTATATTTTCAATATTAAATATCTTGCTACAAAGTAAAAATGTTTAGCATAAACAATAATAACCACTTATTTTAGTTTATCCATAGCCCAGTATTGTTTGATTCTTTGTGGATTTGTAATTAATTTATCTGGCAGAATGACTAGCCGATGTCACCTTATTAAACTCACACTCATGAGTCGTATGAGATTTATTGCAATTTGTCAACTGAAGACCCGACCTACCAGCCATGGATCGGCGACAAGAAATCAGCGCACCGGTCGCATTTTGTCGTCTTGTCGAGCCCTGGACTAGCGTACAAGGCCCTGGAGGACTGTGTCGCATAGGCCACGCGAGAGTTACTTTGAGTGTATCAATAACAGTTCGGGGTATGGCGTAGATGGGTGGGGGTTCATCTTCTCTGGCAATATTCTTCAGTGGTACATCATCAATGTGTATAGCTAGATCAATCCTACAGAAAGTTTTATTGATTTCCATAATATACAGTGACCGATATACTCTGTAGGAAGAGAAAAATGACGGACATGTCCACGCACGCCTAACACAAACAAACACGTAGATTGGATTCTAATCCAGGAGTGGTCGCTACATATTATCTTTGTTTTTTTTTTAGAATTACTCCCTTGGATCCATAACAGATGTCATGGTTTTAGTTCATCGTTTTCTTGGCAGTTGTTCCTATTGCTTCTTCCCTAATTTGGGCCATGTTTCCTTATTGTTCATGAGGTTTTGTTCACACATATGTATTAATTGGAATCTCATGTTGACATTAGTCTAACTATTTATTTGTTCTATCGATGTTGCAGGGCATTGCTATGGCTGCAAAAACTACCAGCCTATTATTCACCCAAGCAGCAAGCATACGGTGGCGGCGGTAGTAGTACTCGTATTGACTATCCTTTGTCAGACGGTGATAGCGACTAGTAACGTAGCACTTGAAGCCTGGTGGCTTAGCGCTGGCTTGTGTGGCCAGTCTTCTCGGTTGTGTATTGACGTGTTTGCCTTCTGCGAGAATATCCATCACATGGAGTAAATGGATGAACTTGAGAAATGTGTAATTGGATGGAGACCAGAGCTCTATTGAATGTTGGCTTGTGTGACCTATCCAATGACGCTATTTGCTATTGTGGTTTGCGTCTTGGCTTGGGAAAATATGCATTGCGGCGAGTAAATGGAGTGATGTGGACATGGGATCAAAACTTCAATAATTTTGTTGTGTTATCATATAGTGTCATATTTGCCCTTGCCACTTGCTTATACCGTAGACTGTAGGGATGTGTGTAAACGAGATGGTATATAGTGTCATAGTTTGTTGTGTTATTATATTTCAGTAGTAGAACGCCCATGCGTTGGTATGGGCTATGATGCATATAAATGAACAGACAATGATTAAAATTGTCTTCAAAGTCAAACCTTATTTCTCCCTCATACATCCGGAAGTGTTCGGACATCAAACGGGTGCCCAATGGGCTCCCAAAAATGCGGCTGTCTGAACAGTCCGGGTTCCCCCATACCCAACCTTTGTGGGAGAGATGTGGTTGTCCGGACAATCCTTGATGTTATCACCCTCTCCTTTTCCTGTGGGACCCTCCCCTTCCCGCTTGGTTTCTCGCCGTAGCGGGACATTTCATGTTGGAGCCCTCTCCGTTAAAACAAAATGACGCTCACCTCACTTTCGCCATGGGCCTTCTCTCTTGTTCATGTCGTACTTCCCCATGGACCGTCAAGGAGGAGTCCCCTGTAATACCCACACTTCTCTTTGATACGTCTCCGACGTATCTATAATTTTTGATTGTTCCATGCTATTATATTATCCATCTTGGATGTTTTATATGCATCTATATGCTATTTTATATGATTTTTACCTATTAACCTAGAGCCCAGTGCCAATTTCTGTTTTTTCCTTGTTTTTGAGTTTTATAGAAAAGGAATATCAAACGGAGTCCAATTGATCTGAAAATTTACGGAGATTATTTTTGGACCAGAAGAAGCCCACGGAGCATCAGAGATGGATCAGAAGAGTCCCGAGGCCACCACGAGGGTGGAGAGCGCGCCCTACCCCAGGGCGCGCCCCCCTCTACCTCGTGGCTGCCTTGTGGACCCCCCTGACTTGTTCCCGACGCCAATACCTCTTATATATCCCCAAACTTCCAAAACAGAACTAAGATCGAGAGTTCCACCGCTGCAAGCCTCTGTAGCCATGAAAAACCAATCGGGACCCTGTTCCGGCACCCTGCCGGAGGGGGCATCCATCACCGGTGGCCATTTTAATCATCTCGGCGCTCTACATGACGATGAGGGAGTAGTTCACCCTCGGGGCTGAGGGTATGTACCAGTAGCTATGTGTTTGATCTCTCTCTCTCTCGTGTTCTTGATTTGGCACGATCTTGATGTACCGCGAGCTTTGCTATTATTGTTGGATCTTATGATGTTTCTCCCCCTCTACCTTCTTGTAATGGATTGAGTTTTCCCTTTGAAGTTATCTTATCAGATTGAGTCTTTAAGGATTTGAGAACACTTGATGTATGTCTTGCGTGGGATACCCGTTGTGACAATGGGGTATTCTATTGATTCACTTGATGTATATTTTGGTGATCAACTTGCCAGTTCTATGACCTTGTGAACTTATGCATAGTGGTTGGCACGCGTTTTCGTCTTGACTCTCCGGTAGAAACTTTGGGACACTCTTTGAAGTTGTTTGTGTTGGTTGAATAGATGAATCTGGGATAGTGTGATGCATGTCGTATAATCATACCCACGGATACTTGAGGCGACATTAGAGTATCTAGGTGACATTAGGGTTTTGGTTGATATGTGCCTTAAGTTGTTATTTTACTCTGAACTCTAGGGCTATTTGTAACACTTATAGGAATAGCCCAAAGGATTGACCGGAAAGAATAACTTTGAGGTGGTTTCGTACCCTACAATAATCTCTTCGTTTGTTCTCCGCTATTAGTGACTTTGGAGTGACTCTTTGTTGCATGTTGAGGGATTGTTATATGATCTAATTATGTTATCATTATTGAGAGAACTGCACTAGTGAAAGTATGAACCCCTAGGCCTTGTTTTAAAGCATTGCAATACAGTTTTCGCTCACTTTTACCACTTGCTACCTTGCTGTTTTTATAATTTCAGATTACGAAAACCTATATCTACCATACATATTGCACTTGCATCACCATCTCTTCGCCAAACTAGTGCACCTATACAATTTACCATTGTATTGGGTGTGTTGGGGACACAAGAAACTCTTTGTTATTTGGTTGCAAGGTTGTTTGAGAGAGACCATCTTCATCATACGCCTTCCACGGATTGATAAACCTTAGGTCATCCACTTGAGGGAAATTTGCTACTGTCCTACAAACCTCTGCACTTGGAGGCCCACCAACGTCTACAAGAAGAAGGTTGCGTTGTAGACATCAAGCTCTTTTCTGGCGCCGTTGCCGGGGAGGTTAGTGCTTGAGGGTATATCTTTAGATCTTGCAATCGAATCTTTTAGTTTCTTGTTTTATCACTAGTTTAGTTTATAAAAGAAAACTACACAAAAATGAAATCGAGGTTGCCTCATATGCTTCATCTATTTAATGTATTTCGTGAAAATGATGGAAAGGAAAATTGTGCTCAAGTGCTATAAGAAGAAGTCTATAAAATCTTTGGCATAAAATCTTTGTATGATAAGCATGATTGCAATGTTGTTAGTATGAATTATTTGAATATCCATGATGCTAATGATATGCAAAGCCACAATCTTGGGGATGCTATGTTTGATGAAGATGATATTTTTTGTCCCCCAAGTTTTGATGAGCAAATTTGTTATGATGATACCATGCCTCCTCTTTACGATAATTATATTGATGAAAGTGGATTAGGAGAGGTCGTGGCTTTATTTAGTGATGAATCGACTATTTCGGAAGAGGTTCCAATTGATTATGAGAACAAAGTTGCTATCTGTGATGATTATTGTGATGACATGTATGCTATTAAAAATAATGATAACCATGAAACTTTTCATCATGATTTTAATTTTCAATTGGATTATGCCTCTCATGATAATTATTTTGTTGAGTTTGCTCCCACTATTATGAAGAAGAATAATTTTGCTTATGTGGAGAGTAATAAAATTTCTATGCTTGTGGAGCATGAAAAGAATGCTTTATGTGATGGTTATATTGTCGAATTCATTCATGATGCTACTGAAAATTATTATGAGGGAGGAATATATGCTTGTAGGAATTGCAATAATATCAAGTTTCCTCTCTATGTGTTGAAAATCTTGAAGTTATTCTTGTTTTGCTTTCCTATGCTAGTTGATTCTTGTTCCCATAAGTTGTTTGCTCACAAAGTTCCTATGAATAGGAAGTGGGTTAGACTTAAATGCGCTAGTCATATGCTTCATGATGCTCCCATTATGTCTAATTCTTATCTTTTATGTGAGCATCATTGAAATCATCATGCCTAGCTAGAAAGACATTAAAGAAAAGCGCTTGTCGGGAGACAACCCAATATTTACCCCTACTGTTTTTGTGTGTTCACATGATTATGCTATTGTATTAATCATGTTTTATAGCTTTTGTTTCAATAAAAGTGCCAAGTAAGACCTTTGAGATGGCTTACGGTAATAGTTGATTTGATCTTCCTGAAAAACAGAAACTTTTGCGCTCAAGAATTTTTTTTTCATAATTCACAGAAGCGTGCTTTTAAGTTTACTCTTTTTGTAGAAGATTAATAAACAAATTTCTTAGGACTTCCTAATTTCTCGGGGTTTTTGGAGTTACAGAAGTATTCGAGAGTTACAGATTACTACAGACTGTTCTGTTTTTGACAGATTCTGTTTTCATTGTGTTGTTTGCTTATTTTGATGAATCTATGAGTAGTATTGGAGGGTATGAACCATGGAGAAGTTGGGATACAGTAGATATAACACCAATATGAATTTAAAATGAGTTCACAACAGTACCAAAAGTGGTGATTTTATTTTCTTATACTAACGGAGCTTACGAGTTTTCTGTTGAGTTTTGTGTTGTCAAGTTTTCAAGTTTTGGGTGAAGTTTTGATGGACTATGGTATAAGGAGTGACAAGAGCCTAAGCTTGGGGATGCCCAAGGCACCCCAAGGTAATATTCAAGGACAACCAAGAGCCTAAGCTTGGGGATGCCCCAAATGGCATCCCCTCTTTCGTCTTCGTTCATCGGTAACCTTACTTGGAGCTATATTTCTATTCACCACATGATATGTGTTTTGCTTGGAGTGTCATTTTTTTATTTGCTTGCTGTCATTCAGAGACATGTCTTATATCTTTTAGTTCAATATAAAGTCAAGTATAGCCTTAACCATGCTTATTTTACAAGTCTATACGTTGATGTTTTGAAATCAGTAAGTTTGCTATTATGTTTTGAATATTTGTGAATAGTTAGAACCTGATAAAATCTTGAAATTTTGAAATAATAAGTAACAACAAATTTTCTACAGTGTGGTAATTTTTCAGAATTTTGGATTTAGGGAAGTATGATTCCTCTTGCATTCTTTACAGACTGTCCTGTTTAGACAGATTGCTGTTATGTTTGCATATGTTTGCATGTTTAATGATTCTATTTGTGGATAGGAGTATTAAATATGCAGAGGAATTTAGTAGGCAATATCAAATAATAATTTTAGTGATTTGCTACAGTAGATAATGATAAGGTTATTGCGTTGATTTATACTAACCTATCTCACAAGTTCTTGTTGAGTTTTGTGCGGATGAAGTTCTTAATATTTAGGGAAACCGTGATATAAAAGGAATTAAGGAGACACAAAAGCTCAAGCTTGGGGAAGCCCAAGGCATCCCTAATTAATATTTCAAGAAGTCTCAAGCATCTAAGCTTGGGGATTCCCCGGTTGGCATCCCACCTTTCTTCTTCAATAACTATCAGTCAGTTTTGGTTGAGCCTAAGTTTTTGCTTCTTCACATGATATGTGTTATCCTTGCAATGCCATTTTTTTTGCTTGTTGTTTGAATAATATCCCAAGATCTGAAATTCTTAAATGTTAGAGAGTCTTCACATAGTTGCATAATTATTCAACTACTCATTGATGTTCACTTATATCTTTTGGAGTAGTTTGTCATTTGCTCTAGTGCACTTATATATTTTTAGAGCACAGCGGTGGATTTATTTTGAAGAAATAGATGAACTCTCATGCTTCACTTATATTATTTTGAGAGTCTTAAACAGCATAGTAATTTGCTTGGGTATGATTTTAGTCCTAATATGATGGTCAATCAAGAGGGATATAATAAAAACTTTCATATAAAGTGCATTGAAACTATGAGAAGTGTGATTCTTTATGATCGTTTTGAGATATGAAGATGGTGATATTAGAGTCATGCTAGTGGAGTGATTGTTAATTTGAGAAATACTTGTGTTGAGGTTTGTGATTCCCGTAGCATGCACATATGGTGAACCGTTATGTGATAAAGTTGGAGCATGATTTATTTATTTATTGTCTTCCTTATGGGTGGCGGTCGGGGACGAGCGATTGTCTTTTCTTGTTTCATGGATTATACGCACCCTCACCCTTCCACTATTGCTAGCCTCTCTTGTGCCGCACAACTTTTTCCGGTATCATACACCCACCATATACCTTCCTCAAAACAGTCACCCTACCTACCTATTATGGCATTTTCATAGTCATTCCGAGATATATTGCAATGCAACTTTCCACCGTTCTGTTTATTATGACACGCTTCATCATTGTCCTATTGCTTTGCATGATCATGTAGTTTACATCGTATTTGTGGCAAAACCACAGTTCATAATTCTTTCATACATGTCACTCGTGATTCATTGCACATCCCGGTACACCGCCCGAGGCATTCATATAGCGTCATATTTTGTTCTAAGCATTGAGTTGTAATTTTTGAGTTGTAAGTAAATACTAGCACATATGCCCGTGCGTTGCAACGGGAGTGAATATTAGCGTGTTCACCAGTGTGGCATGATAGCATCCAGAAGGTATCACACAACAGGGAGACACACATCAAGCTCTAAAAAAGTGCATATCAGTCATACATTAATCATGCAACAACCCTTAACACATGTGCTAGGGATCAATTAATTCTCCTTATAATCCTAACATCTACATTAGTTAGCTTTACACCTTCGCATGTCCAATTTGTAGCACACTAATTGACCTCGCTACGACATGCGTCCGACTTGTAGCAATGACGGACATCCTTGTTGTGTCCATGTGGTCGGCTTTGCTATGTTGTCCGTATGACTTGTTGTCTTGGCATTGCTTATGTAATTGGTTTTACAGCACGGTGGTCCAACTTTCCAATAGAAAAATAATAGCGGCGACTGGTGTTACATTGGCATGCTTCCGGATGTAGCATGCAATTGGCCTTCCAACGTTGTGTTCTGCTTGGAGCAACATGGCCTAAAACTGTTGTGTGTGCCGTTTGCAGTAACAATGCTCGATTGGAAGTTGCATGTAGATTAACCAGGTATTTTTTTCAAGAAAGTAAAACTTGATAGCGGCAAAAACACTGATAAATAAAAAAATTCCTTGCACATTGAAAAGGTTAACATACCGCCCAAAAATCAGAGCTGATGGCATGTCGTTTGCTTCTTTTTTCATTTTTGATTAGTTTGCGAGCGAGACCCGATTAATCCCATGGAAAGAAGGCAGCAGCATCTCTCGTATTGCACACATGTCAGGGGTTGTTTTGTTAGTGCACATTAAGATTGAGCCATCACTCACCAGCTATATATGCCACTCCAACCAGGTATCTTATATCTTTTGTTAGTTAGATTCACCATGCCATACACTCCATCGGACATGCAAGCACATCCCGAGCCTACAATCCAGCCATACTTCCCACATTTCCGTTTAGAGCCAACATTTAATTCTTTCGTCACGCTCTATTCCAACAATTTCATTTAATAAAAGCCAACCTTAATTCCTTCACTCCCGCACCATACCCTTCGTCTGGGCTTGATGATCTCGACAACTATCCGGTGTTTATAAACTGATGGATTTCTATGGATCAAAGCGAGGTGGGATAAATATTCAAGTGAACCCTCTCTATCTAAAAAAATGATCGCACTTCCAAAATTTTCAAAAAATGGTCGTGTTTTCGTATTTGTAAATAAATAAAATTTGGATTTTCAAAAAATGTTCGTGTTTTGAAAGTTTGTTCGGAATGGTTTTGTTCTATTTTTTCAGAACTTTTAACAACTGTTCAGAGTTTCAGAAAAGGCTCCCGTTTTCAGAGATTGTTGACAAATCTTTAAAATGTTCATGTTTTCATTTTCAGGAGTTTCGAATAAAGTTCCCATTTCTAAAATTGTTTGATTTTTTTTAAAACGTGTTTTCAAATTTTGTTTGTGTTTTTCAAAAATTGTTTGGAATGTTTTTGTTCAAAATTTTCACAACTTTTCAGAATTTCTATTGGAATTTCAAAAAAGTCCGCGTATCCACAAATTGTTCATTTTTTTAAAAATGTTCATGCTTCAATTTCTTTTCCGGAATTTCATTTTTTTATGTGTTTCCAATTTTGTTTCGAGTTTCAAACAATGTTTGTGTTTCCACATTTTGTTTTGGAATTTAAAAATTGTTCCTGTTTGAAAAAGTTGTTCATGATTTTCAGAAAATATTCGTGTTTTTAAAAAATATTTCATTTTATTAAAATATGTTTACAAATTTGTAAAGTGTTTGCGCTTCACAAAACATTCTGGTATTTTTTTCTACAATAGTTGCGATAAAAAATTTAAAAATATTAGTATCTGCGCTAGGAATTGATTCTTAAGATTCTGCACTGTTTTATAACCAGCAAAGCTCGGTAGGTCAACTCGTTGGTGTGTGATGTTTCTAATATGAGATCCTGGGTTCGATCCCCCACAAAGGTTTCTTTTTTGGAGCTACAGTATGTCATTGCAGCCTATTACTTATTTCATGGGCCGGCCCAGATGTTTGAGAAAATAACGTACGATCGTAACAATTAACCCCAGTGCCTCATGACAGACGAAAATTAGGTGCAGTCTATTACTTATTTCATGGGCCGGCCCAGATGTTTGAGAAAATAACGTAGGAGTACGATCGTAACAATTAACCCCAGTGCCTCATGACAGATGAAAATTAGGTAGGTCCAACTATAAACGAAAAAAATACCATGGGACAAAAATTATTATGACCAAACCAAGAATACCTATTCCCTTTAATAGTAGGTGTATATATATATATAATATAAAAACTCAGGCGCTGGTCAAGGGCCCTTGTCGTCCGCGGCACAAACACTAATTAAAACATAAAAACACATCTAAACATAGGATGTATGAATTATTTATTACTAAACAGGAACAAAAAATCAAGGAACAAAAATAAAGTTGGGTTGCCTCCCAACAAGCGCTATCGTTTAACGCCCCTAGCTAGGCATGATGATTTCAATGATGCTCACATAAAAGATAAGAATTGAAACATAAAGAGAGCATCATGAATAATATTACTAGAATATTTAAGTCTAACCCACTTCCTATGCATAAGGATTTTGTGAGCAAATAACTTAAGGGAACAATAATCAACTAGCATAGGAAGGCAAAAGAAGCATAACTTCAAGATTTTCAACACATAGAGAGGAAACTTGATATTATTGCAATATGTAGAAGCATATGATCCTCTCTCATAATAATTGTCAGTAGCATAATCAATGAATTCAACAATATAAAGAGCACATAAATCATTCTTTTCATGATCTACAAGCATAGAATTTTTATTACTCTCCACATAAGCAAAATTCTTCTCATTCAGAATAGTGGGAGTATCATAAGAGACTCGAATACTATAAATTGTTTCCACACTAAAAGAGTAATGTTCAGAAAAGGGTAATCATAATCATAAAAAGTTTTGTAAATATAATCATCACTACTTTTTATAGCATAAGTTTCATCACAATAATCATCATAAGTAGGAGGCATGCTATCATCATAGTAAATTTGCTCATCAAAACTTGGGAGGCTAAAAATATCATCTTCATTAAACATAGCATCCCCAAGCTTGGGACAAACATTAATTTCAGCAAATATATTCTTAAACATGTCATCCTCATCAAACATAGCTTCCCCAAGCTCGAGCCTTTTCATATCATAAGCATAATCACTCTCATCATTAATTGTATGGATAGCACCAATAGTATAGCAATTATCATGATCACAATGAGTAATTGGAGCAACATCATCTGGGAGGGATACCTTTGTAACTTTGCTTCTCCATCTTTTCTTTTTCTTCTTCACATCATGTGTGGGTTTAACCCTCTTTTTTGAGCTCCTTATTAGTGAGATTGGTTGAATAGAAAGCTCCTCCTCATTACCTGATTCATCATAAGAAATAGTAGGAGGATATTGGGAAGTCTCTTCCCTTTCATTAGTATTATCTTCATCTTCTAGTTGCTTTATTTTCTTTATGTAATTGGCAATATAAGGATTTTCAAGGCAATTCACCACACAATACATTAAATTTCCTCTAGATCAATATCAATAAATTTCTTAAGGTTAAATTCTAGAATATGCTTAGTTAAACGTTTCATTTCTTCATACCCCCAAAGCAAACTAAGTTCATTATGATGCACAAGGGAAATCAAGTCATCACAATTTTTGGACACGATTCGATCATGAAACAATTTGCATCGGAGATTTAAATGACCATGTTCATTGCAAAGTTCACAAGTACGGTAAAGAAATTTTAAATTTTTCAGCACTCACATCTAGCCTTTCTTGGAACCATTTAGTTTCTAAATACTTATGCCTCTTGAAAATCTATCTTCTCTATTTGGTGTGTTCTTGCAAACTCTATGCACTCCACAAAATTTGACATGCTTATAAGAGAGATTTTCATCATGACTAGTGCAATCATCATTAGTACCATGGGTATTCAAAGAGTTCATACTAACAACATTGCAATCATGCTCATCATTCAAAGATTTAGTGCAAAACATTTTATAGACTTCTTCTTCTAGCACTTGAGTACAATTTTCCTTACCATCATTCTTACGAAAGATATTAAAAAGATGAAGCGTATGAGACAAACTCAATTCCATTTTTTTGTAGTTTTCTTTTATAGACTAAACTAGTGATAAAACAAGAAACAAAAAGATTTGATTGAAAGATCTAAAGATATACCTTCAAGCACTCACCTCCCCAGCAACGGTGCTAGAAAAGAGCTTGATGTCTACTACACAACCTTCTTCTTGTAGACGTTGTTGGGCCTCCAAGTGCAGAGGTTTGTAGGACAGCAGCAAATTTCCCTCAAGTGAATGACCTAAGGTTTATCAATCCGTGGGAGGCGTAGGATGAGGATGGCCTCTCTCAAACAACCCTGCAACCAAATAACAAAGAGTCTCTTGTGTCCCTAACACACCCAATACAATAGTAAATTGTATAGGTGCACTAGTTCGGCGAAGAGATGGTGATACAAGTGCAATATGGATGGTAGATAAAGGTACTTTTAATTCTTAAATTATAAAAATAGCAAGGTAACAAGTGGTAAAAGTGAGCATAAATAGTATTGCAATGCTAGGAAACAAGGCCTAAGGTTCATACTTTCACTAGTGCAAGTTCTCTCAACAATAATAACATAATTGGATCATATAACTATCCCTCAACATGCAACAAAGAGTCACTCCAAAGTCACTAATAGCATAGAACAAACGAAGAGATTATGGTAGGGTACGAAACCACCTCAAACTTATCCTTTCTGATCTATTTATTCAAGAGTCCGTAGTAAAATAACACGAAGCTATTCTTTCCGTTCGATCTATCATAGAGTTCGTACTAGAGTAACACATTAAGACACAAATCAACCAAAACTCTAATGTCACCTAGATACTCCATTGTCACCTCAAGTATCCGTGGGCATGATTATACGATATGCATCACACAATATCAGATTCATCTATTCAACCAACACAAAGTACTCCAAAGAGTGCCCCAAAGTTTCTACCGGAGAGTCAAGACGAAAACGTGTGCCAACCCCTATGCATAAGTTCACAAGGTCACTGAACCCGCAAGTTGATCACCAAAACATACATCAAGTAGATCACGTGAATATCCCATTGTCACCACAGATAAGCACGGCAAGACATACATCAAGTGTTCTCAAATCCTTAAAGACTCAATCCGATAAGATAACTTCAAAGGGAAAACTCAATCCATTACAAGAGAGTAGAGGGGGAGAAACATCATATGGTCCAACTATAATAGCAAAGCTCGCGATACATCAAGATCGTGCCAAATCGAGAACATGAGAGAGAGAGAGAGAGAGATTGAGATCAAACACATAGCTACTGGTACATATCCTCAGCCCCGAGGGTGAACTACTCCCTCCTCGTCATGGAGAGCACCGAGATGATGAAGATGGCCACCGGTGAGGGATCCCCCCTCCGGCAAGGTGCCGGAACGGGGCCCCGATTGGTTTTTCGTGGGTATAGAGGCTTGGGTCGGTGGAACTCCCGATCTTTTCTGCTCCTCGATGTTTTTAGGGTATATGGACATATATAGGCGAAAGAAGTCACTCAGGGGAGCCACGAGGGGCCCACGAGGGTGGGGGCGCGCCTCCCTGCCTCGTGGCCACCTCGAATCTTCCCTGACTTGAGCTCCAAGTCTCCTGGATTGCTTCCGTTCCAAAAATAACTCTCCCGAAGGTTTCATTCCGTTTGGACTCCGTTTGATATTCCTTTTCTTTAAAACATTGAAATAGGCAAAAAACGGCAATATGGGCTGGGCCTCCGGTTAATAGGTTAGTCCTAAAAATAATATAAAAGTGTATAATAAAGCCCATTAAACATGCAAAACAGATAATATGATAGCATGAATACTTTATAATTATAGATACGTTGGAGACGTATCAGCAGCCTGCAGGTGATGCGAGTCTGGGTCTGTGCCTTGGACGAACAAGGGCTTGTCGAAGGCTGCACGGCCTCAACAACCATGGAGGTCGCATTAGTCTGGTCGAGAGCCAACGGGCTGCTGCACCGTCGGGATGAGCCACCGTGCCAACCACTGACCTGTAAAAAATAACAGCATCAGCCTACCGCAAGCACAGAAAATTGGAACAGAGATGACAATCACTGAAAACTTTACCTATTCCGAATTTGCAATGAAAATATTTGTGCCGCAGCTGTGCTCCATTTGAAAATAACAGCGGCACAAATATAAAACCTCATGCTCTATACTGTCAAACAATTATCTGTTTATTACACATAAAACAAAACGATCTCCTTGGTAGCTCTTCCAGGGAAATTGAACCGTGCAAAACAGATAGTTTTGATGTTTATCATTCCACAAATACATGTTACCACTACTGGAATCAACACATATGCCGAGTGCCAGGAACACTCGGCAAAGGGCCTAAAACCCTCGGCAAAGACTTTGCCGAGAGTTGCTCTCGACAAAGGCCACCCGACGTACACTTCTCAGGCAAACAAAAATTTGCCAAGAGCCGCAACATGGGCACTCAGACAAAGCATTTTCTGAGAGCCAAACAGTGCCTCTCGGCAAAATAAAGTGACTTCACAGCCGCTGGTTCCGCCAGCTCTTTGCCGAGAACCACACTAGGAAGAATTGCCACAGCCAACAACCAGCTGCTCCCAACGCATGACACTTTGCCAAGAGCCGCACTCGGTAAAGATTCATTCCCAGTTTTGTTTCTTGTGCTTTTCCCTAGGATCGCTACAGCAAAAACAGATATACAATACACAAACTTTAATTTAAAGTCTCAATGTCTAATAACAAACTCACATAAGCATTATATAAATAGTTCACACAAGCTTCATTTAAAATCACAAAGTAGCTCTTAGGTACAAGTGCCTACTTACTAGACAACAAAGTGGTCAATGCATGTCTATATGCAACCATATGATAAAAGCAACACCACAATTATCACAAATCAGAGAATTATCAAGTTCTTTCATCCACTGAACCCGATAAGCCGTTTCAGGCTAGCACCATTGCCTAAGCCTAATTCATATTTTCTCTTCTGGTTAAGCACGTACTGATTGTAATGATCCTATGTCTTCTTTATGCTATTGAACGAGTCGTGGGAGCTATCTTCGTAGCGAAGCACTTGTTCATTAAATTTAGACCATGAATCGTAAACTCCTAGACACCTACCTCTGTACACCGTATACCACTTCGATTACAAAGAAAGAGAAAAGGAGGCAGAGAAGGAATGCAAGGTTAAATATCACATCATACATAATCCACGTAAGCATTCATCGCTCATACAATCAAAAGCATCGCAAGTGGCAATCAAAGTCCATATCAGTAGCTACATGACTATATCACTAAATCAGTGCCAAACTATCTAGGTGGACTACTCCGAGGTGTAGTCTGTGAAACTAGTGATCGTGGAGTCAGCAGACGTGGGGGCATCGCCCATAGTGGAGGACCAAGCATCGTCAGGAATGAAGGTCGGTGGACTCAATGGCACTGGGTCGCCACCCTCCTTACGTGGTGAGGCCTTCCTCTCCTTAGCTGGCGGATTCTTCTTGGCCAGATCCTCAAAATACTTTATTAGGATCAGCTGCGGGTTCTTCTCAATGAGCGCTGCCAAGTGGTCCTCGGCGCGCTTCTCCTTGATTGCGGAGTCGGTCCTAACGGGAGGATCATTGGAGGAGGAAGCCATTGCCGCGAAATTGATCGGTGCTAACACCTTTCATCACACTATGAAAAATAGCATAAGAATCTAACATCAAAGATTACTTCTAAGAAAATTAATCATGATCGACACTCTCCCACAGATATTTTGACTTTTGGTGGTGGTCGAGCTGGGCAAGTCCATCGTGTGTGATAAACGCATATCATAGGACAAACTCGCACAGATCGACCACCATCAGCAAAAGTCGATTTTCTTCCTCCAAGAACAAATCTCATCTCTCTCGCGTATATATCGTGGACACTCTCTCTGGTGGTGGTATATATGGTGGACACTCTCTCACGGGTATTTTAACTTCTGCTAGTGGTCAAGCTGGGCGAGTCAATCGTGCGTGACAAATGTATATCATGGGAAGAACTCGCCCAGATTGACCGCCATCGGCAAAAGTCAATTTTCTTCCTCCAAGAACAACTCTCGTTGACACTCTCTCATGTATATATAGTGGACACTCTCTCTAGTGGTTGTATATATGGTGGGCACACTGTCACGTATATTGCGACATTCAGTGATGGTCGAGCTGGGTGAGCCCATCGTGTGTTATCAATATATAACATGAAGGGCTTACCCAGATCGACCGTCATCATCAAAAGTTGATTTTATTCCTCCAAGAACAACTCTCATCCACTGTCGGTGATGGTCGATCTTCCTCTGTTCCTCCTGCTTTGGAAAGATCACAGAGGATGAACAGAGGAAGCCGCCCCCTGCGACAACAACCGGTACCATTCCTCTAAAAACATCTCGCATCTGTCAAATATGGTCGTCACTCACTCAAGTTAAAAACTAGTATGTAAAAACTACTACAAAAACTACTACAAAAAAAACTACTACAGAAAACAACTAGTCCCACTACTGGATAAAACTACTACATAGCATCCATACAAACAACAAAAATTAATTGATGCAAACAACAAGAAATGCATACATACATCCACACATAGCATCCATGGATACAACATGATCAAAAATTATTTGCATATCATCCATCCATCTATCAATCCATACATCTAGTCATCCATCTATTTATGCATCAATCTATCCATCTATTTATGCATCTATGTATGCATCCAAAAATCCATCCATCTATACATGCATTCACACATGGAGAGGGGGATCTCACCAAGTAAACTAGTGGAAGAAGCTCAGTGTGGGGGCGTTGGTTGGGGGGGAGGCACTGATGAGGTCACCACAACCATCGACAAGTCTCCAACAATTATAGGTCCAATCACAAGAAGCCGTGCCAAACTAATACGTGACCAGGTGAACGCTAACTTAAGTCTACCTTGTAACCTTGATGACACAACTATTCTTTAATCCCCATTGTTGTTTGTTGAACTTATATAACACATGGAAGGAAGCCAATAACCTATGATCTCTTGAAGCAACCGGTTTGGAGGAACAACTTTGAAGAAAACAAGTTTCAAGTGAAGTTGATTCTGTCAGTTTTTACCTCTGATGTTTCGTTCTGCCACACCCATGTGGTGGCGAGACTGGGCTATAGGCTTACATCACCAGGAGCTACATCAAATTATATTTCCAATGCAAAAAAAGCTCATATCATTTGGAGTTGTGAGTCAAAAGCACTAGTCATTCTCGTGGAAGGTGTCCAGGCTGTCAAGGCTTAGCGAATTTCTGAGGGGCTCTCCCACAACTCCCAAAGTTGACTCCTTATTTCCTCAGGGAAGCCATGCAAACCTGCATACTTGTGAAACCATTTTCACACCTAGATAAGGGGTTTGTCCCTGCTAAAAAACCACATATCCCCCATCCTCTTAGGAACCTTTTGTCAAACCATTCAGGTACAAGCCTATGCAACAAGATTGCTAGAGAGATCCAAGAGATCCTTGCTACCTTTGCTTTTGTGAGTTCATCCAGATTTGTGAGAAGGAGCCTCTGGTTCCCCCTAATTCGTGCTCTATGGTTATAGATGTTTTGTGTGGGTTAGTCCCGGTTTGTGGTTCTACGATTGTTCGGACATCGGGTTGGAGTTCTTGAAGCTCCAGTCAGCCGTCCCCAACGTACGGATTGCATCCAACCTTGGCAGGTAGAAATCTAGTTATCCCAGTTTCTTGCTTCTGGTTATCCCTCCCGATTCGATCCTACGACATGAAGATCGGGCCACCCTTGGGCATGAACTCGTTCATCGGGTTCCCACCTATCATTTGGCATTAGAGCCTCCGTTGATAAGGTAGAATCTGTTATCCGAGTTTATCTTGCTATCATCCCTTCAGATCGAGTATTTTCATATTACATTTTCTGTCCTAGAAGTAGAAAGCCCCAATAAATCCAAGCCTTGCTGGTGCTGAGATCTTGTTGTTGCATACCTTGCATGTTCGTCATCTTTTAGATCTGCTCCAAGTTCATCTTCATAGTTGTTTTCATATTTGGTTTTTGTGCTTTGGAGAAAGAGAGGAAAAAAGGAGTGGCAGAAAATATCCAAGAGAGAAAGAAAAGAGTGGCAGAAAAAAAGAAAAAAAGTCAAGAGAGAAAAAGAAAGTGTTGTGTAAGATCCAAAAGTTTCAGCTTGGTAGAAAAAAAATCAGAAGCTTGTTTGTTGTGTATTTTTAATCTTGGTGCAAATGTTCAGCAGATCTATCCCCATATTTTCTTGGTTTGCATCAACTTGATTTCAGCACAAGCCCCTTTTGTTTACCCCACCGAGCTCCACCAAAAACCGAAGCTAGTTCTTTGATCCCTGTCTTTCAATCGCTTTAGCACATCCGGAAGAAGCACAACCTGATGTGAACTCATAAGAACTTTGGTGAGTAAGAGGTGACGTTGTATCATTCCACAAAAATTACGCTATTCCACTTTTTAGCCCCACTAACATGGCAGGAACTCCATTAAGTGTTCATGGAGAAGATCAAGGGGAAGAGTTGCCCCGATCACACGTGCTGAGTTTCAGGAATTACGGAACATGGTTCGAGACCTTGGAAGGATGTTTCATGAGCGACCTCCAGCATGTTGCCATAGGGTTCGACACCGACAACACCCTATTTACCCACTTGAAGAAGATGGAGATGAGAATTCTGTGCACGCTGTTGTGGACAGTGCCTTGGAGGATGATAACAATAGCTATGGTGGACGTGTGGCCGCTGCTCGTGGGCGTGGTGCTGCTGCTCATGGAGGGCAGCCAGGAGGACAAGTTCAAGGGTGAGGCCATGGTCCTCGTCGGCACTACTATGATCCTTGTGAGCGTGTTGCTCGTGGTCATGGAGATGATTTTCATGATTATTATGGTGTCACATACCGTCGTCCTGCTGAAGATGGGCGTCGTGCTGAACGTCGTGATCGAGATGATCGAGATTACATAGCAAGAATAAGTTGCACATCCCCAAGTTCACAGGAAAGGAAGACCCCGATGCATATTTTGACTGGGAAGAGCAGTGTGATCAGATTTTTTGTATCCATAGGCTTGCTGATACGAGGAGAGTAAACCTTGCTTGTGTTGAGATTTCTGGTTATGCATTCACTTGGTGGAATCAACTACAAGAAAATCAGCTGCTGCTAGGCCGTGACTACATTGATACTTGGGAAGAGATGAAACAAGCCATGAGGTGAAGGTTTGTTCCTTCACAATATCCAAAAGATCTCCGAAACAGATTGCAGAGCCTCAGCCAAGGTACGCACATGGTGGATGAGTACTATAAGGAGATGGAAGATGACGAGTCAAAGATGGCAAGATTTCTTCATGGTCTCAACAATGACATTTCTGATTTTGTGGAGATGTTTCCCTATAACACTCTACAAGATATACTAGAGCAAGCAAAGTGCATGGAGAGGAAGGTGCAGAAGAGTGGTCATGGATGGATATCTCACAACCGCACCACTACACCATGGCAAAAGTTGCAACCGAGTGCCTCTCATGGTGGTTCTCAGTTTCAGCATACTTCACACCCTACTGTGACCCGGTGAACATCGGCTTCATCAGCATCATCACCGGCTCCTAAGAATGTTGACAAGCGTGCTACTTCTGTTGTTCGAAGTACCTGTAACCCTACGGCTGTACCATCATTTCGAAGCCGAGATGCCGAGTGTTGGAAGTGCAAAGGGCATGGTCGCATTTCATTTGAGTGTCGAAACAAGAGAGTTCTATTTATCAACGAACAAGGTGAATGGGAATCAGAGAGTGAACATGAAGATAGTAGAGCATCCGATGATCATGAGGATGAAGAAAACGAGAAGAGTGGTTTTGATATTCCAGCCGACATGGGAGATTGCTTTGTTTCCCGCTGTGTGCCTAGTGTCAATGCGGCTAGAGAAGGGAAAGGGCAGCACCATAATATTTTTCACACCCGTGGCACCATCAAGGACAAGGTTTGCAGAATTATTGTTGACAATAGCAGCTGAAACAATATTCCAAATTCAGATTTGGTAGAGAAATTGGGAATGACACAAAGAAGGCATCCAAGTCCATATAAGATGCAATGGCTCAATGATTGTGGTACACTTCGAGTAAGCAACACAGTCACTGTTCAGTTTTCCATTGGGAAGTACCGAGATCAAGTGGAATGTGACGTGGTGCCAATGCAAGCAAGCCAATTGTTGTTGGGAAGACACTGGTTGTATGATCGTGATGTGCAAATCAGCGGCCGTGCTAATCGCCTCTCGTTCAAATACGAGGGAGAGCTCATATCTTTGCTCCCTTTGACACCTGAAGAAATATAGATGGATGGTCTGAAAAAGAAAGAGAGTGAGCGAGAAACACTTGAGTGACATCCACCAACATAGTGAGCGAGAGAATCCAAAGACAAATAAAACCCCATAGCTTAAATTGGCCAAGACATGGGAAAAACAGGGATTAGTCATGATGGCTAGGAAAAGGGACATGAGAGAGTTGAGAGAACCCAATTCCGTGTTCTTTGTACTTTTGTACAAGGACAACTTTCTTTCTACTAATAAACAATCCTATACCGCCCCTAGTGTTATTGTTGAAATTTTGTAGGGGTATGAAGATGTGTTCCCCGAGGAAATACCACCAGGGATGCCACCACAAAGAGGCATTGAACACCAAATTGATTTGGTTCCAGGAGCCCCATTGCTGAACCGACCACCATACCACACAAACCCGAAGGAAACCAAGGAGGTTCAGCGACAAGTTGAAGGCCTACTAAACAAAGGTTAACTTTGTGAAGCTTAAGTTGTTAAGTTTATGAGTATCTATTGGATTATGTAGTTCTTTAACTAGCTAGTAGCTTTTGTGAAGTAGAATTATTTAGTTTGTGAAGTAGAATATATATTTTTTATTAGCAAAAACTCAATTTGTTGGCATTGGCCAACAAGACATGACAGTGGTAATACTGCTGGCGTTGGTCACGTGGCACTCTATCAGCATGAAGAATATACTTTCAACGTGGCTCCAACACCACCATTACTTTTTAACAATGATGTCATATTGGTGGCGTCGGGTGTCCACGCCTGCAAGGCAATTTTTGCCATGACATAGCTAGGTTTTTTCCCCACTAATGCCGTCTTGAGATTGACAAAGTTGTCATAGACGCATTTATAGTCGACGGGAACGTCTCCTCCCACTAAACAAACATCGTTGAAAGGCTTAAAATAAAATTCAGAAAAATGTGAGTACCAATAAAAATGAGACGCATTCATTTTTCAGTAGCAACAGATGAATGCGTGGATATTCTGTCCCATAATGGACAGTAGGTACAAAACCAGCTGGCCGGATTGGCTGGTTCTCCATGGTCGACATTCGGCGTCGACGGATACCCAACAAGGCAGACACATCACATGCATGCATGCACGCACAAAAGCACGGATGCATGGTGCAATAACAGTGGCAACAAGCCAACAAATTATCAAAAATGAAGGACGGGTGCGCTACGAGCATTGGGTGCAGGCTGGCAGATGGTCACGAGGCATTCCGTCGGCGGCGTCGGTGGAATGCCAGCTGCCACCGTACGTTCTGCTAGCTACCTCATCTCTCCACTCCTATAAACGGCGGCCCTGTTGAAGCAAACGTACGTCCGTTCGTCCTAGCTACTGCAACATAGAAAGAATCGACATACAGACCGAGAGCTAAGTCATAGATGGAGAGGAAGAGCCATCCTGCGCTGTTGGTGGTCGTCGTCCTCCTCCTCCTCGCAGCCGCGGTGGACGCCGACATCTATAATACGCTACAGCAAAACAGGCCGGTGTGCCCTAAGGGCCGCACCTGCGCTCCGCCTGGAAACAGCTATACCAGAGGTGATCTTTGTAAATACCAGAACGCGGGATGCATGTCCCGTTAGCTGTTGTGAGAGTATGTACTCCCACAATAAACCCAGCTAGTCGTACGTTGTTTACCAGTATGAATTTGTAATCAGTCTTGCATTTATCAAGTATTTCAAGTAAGCATCTCAAGGTTAGTAGAACTTTATACTAAAGCTAGTATAAAGTTGAGACACTTATTTTGAGACAGAGGAAGTATCTCACAATACCCCTGCGTGTTATTTGTGCGTGAAATTTATTTGTTAAATCTATGTACCCATTTTAAGGTTACAAATATATCTTCAGTGTTTTGTTCGTCGGCTCTACTAAGCTACACTGCAACGGCAATCAATTTTTTCTTTGCATCTCATAGATTCATCAGAATGAGAGTAACATGGTCACAAGACAGTGTCACAGATATTAGCTTTTCTGCGGGCCAAAGTGAAGGAAATTACAGTTGATCATTTACTGACAAGTAGTGTGGATTATACATCATCTGTCTTTGTGCGTGCATGCATGCATGTGATGTGTCTGCCTTGTTGGGTATCCGTCGACGCCGAATGTCGACCATGGAGAACCAGCCAATCCGGCCAGCTGGTTTTGTACCTACTGTCCATTATGGGACAGAATATCCACGCATACATCTGTTGCTACTGAAAAATGAATGCGTCGCATTTTTATTGATACTCACATTTTTCTGAATTTTATTTCAAGCCTTTCAACGATGTTTGTTTAGTAGAAGGAGACGTTTCCGTCGACTATGAATGGGTCACAACTTTGTCAATCTCAAGATGGCACTAGTGGGAAAAAACCTAGCTATGTCATGGAAAAAAATTCCTTGCAGGCGTGGACACCCGACGCCACCAATATGACATCATCTCTATCTCTACTGCCTAAAAGAAACGTGTAGTGTTCCCTCTCCCCTCTTACGTCTTTTCCTTTCGTCCGACTCTTCCTCCTCGCGTCATTCCTCCCATCCCAAATCATCGTTCCACCTTCCAAATTCGTGGGTAATCAACCTCTCTTTGGTCCGCCTACCGTCGTCCCTCTTTGGTCCGTCTCCAGCTCTTACCAATTTATTTCCCATCATCAACCCATTCATCGGCACGCTCCCTCTCATCTGCTCCTTAATCGCCGTTGTAATTGTCGGTTCCCTTCTCGAAATCCCTCACTGAGTCCCGCCCAATCCATCTGCTTCCATCTTCCTGGCTGCTTCGTCTCCCCTCTGCCAAACCCCGGCCTCACTGCGGATGGAGGTCCAGATGGAGTTGCACCAGTTCCGTCGCTTCGTCGACAAGATGGTGCTCGACGCCTCCGAGATCGACCACCTCCGCGCCGTCGCATTCGCCGCGTGCGGTACCTCGCCCGCATCTGCTCCAGGCTCAGCGTCTACCAATAGGCATGCCTTCGCCTCGGCATTTGGCTCGCCGACAGGGATGAAGGCGAGGAGCAGGATCATGAGGATGATGATTACTACCCGGAGTTCCGATGCTAAAACGGGGAGTACTATGAGACGGGCAGGAGGGAAGCGAGGAGGATTTCGTGGGTGAGGTTCTGGAGTGCCGTATCTGCCTCCTCGAGAACGGACAAGATAGGGATGTAGATGAATAGTTCCCAGGTTCCTACTTGTATGCAGTTGAGGCATTGCTATGCTTGGCTGGTGCAGATTCGTTGATCTTGCAAGATCCAAATACAAAAAAATCTATCATATATCTTGCATAGATTTTGTCATGGAAGTTTGGAATGATTGTTGTTGAATGTTGCTTCGGGTCAGACTTAGTGATTCACGCTGTGGCGTGTTTAGAGTTTCACGTACTGACCTTCTCTATCTACTGGTCAGTTTGTTGAGTATCGTGATTATTAGGAAAGTTAGTATAGCGTAGGATATTATTCTATCTTGCCTTGTACTTCAAGATGATCATGTACTCCTATATATATGCCCATGAGGCTCAAGCAATACAACAACTATTCCACCAATTCTCTTCTCTCTCTCCCTTTCAATATGGTATCAGTTTCTGGGTTTAAAATCCTAGCCGTCGCTGCTTCCGCAACCGCGCGCCGCCCCCGGGGCGGTCGGCCTCCATGATCGCCGCCGGGGGCCGCGCCTCGCCCGTACCTAGGGTTCGTCCGCGGGCCGTGTTGGCCGGCTGCCCTAGAGAGTCTTTTTCCCGAGCCTTTGCTCCGGGTTTTTTCTCTCTCTCGCCGGTCGTTTTGATCGGCGTTTACTTTTTGGTTTTCCAATCTAAGATCAGTTTGCGTCGCCCGCCGCCGCCGTCGACACCTCGCGCCTCTACTCCGACATCAGCGCGACCGGCCGGCTACTTCACCGACCCGGCGGCCTCGCGTGACAGGCAGCCCTCAAGGCCGTTGTCCGCGCACCGGCCCGCCCGTCGCCCTGCACCGGCCGTCACCGCCCTGCTCCGACCGGGACTCCTGCATCACCCGACCCGGCGGCCTCGCGCCATGCGGCGGCCAATCATAGCCGCCGTGTCGCCCGCCGTCGACGGCTTCATCTCGGACTCCGCCACCACCCCGTCTCCACCCAGCGGCGTCCCCGACCTCGCGCGCGATCGCCTTGATCACCCGCTCGCCGCTGCGATCCGCCTCATCTATGCCGCGCGACCGACCTGGCCCGTCAGTTACGCGTGCCTCCGCAGGTCCCGTGAAGATCGTTCCCAAGTTCAGCGCGCCCCTTCGCCGATCGAGCAACGGGCTGTCGCTGCGTCGCCCCGTCGGGCCGCAGCGCCGCCGCCCCGTGGTTCTTCTCCCCCCTGCACCGACGTCACCGCTCGTCGCCCCTTCAAACCGTAGTGCGCGGCCCATGATCGACCGCCGCCACGAGGCCGTCCGCTCGAGCCGTCCCGTGGCTGCACCGACCCTCCACGACGCCGCTGCGTCCTCGTCGGGCCAGTGGCGAAGCGTGGCACGCGGTCCACGCCGCCGTCTCGAGGCCGCCCACGCGGTTGCACCACTCGCGCTTAGCCGCTCGCCGCCCGCCGATCTGTAGCACCGCGCCCGCGTCCCTGCGACCGTCCCGAGGTCTTCGTCGTCGCCCGACCTGCCCGCCGCCGCGCTAAATACCCTCTTCGGCCGTAGCGCCATGCCGCGGTCCACCGCCGTCCCCGCGCGTCGACTTCCCATGGCATGCGCCGCACCACCTCCTTTGGCGCGGGAATGCCACCGTCCACGCCGGTCTTCGTCACGCTGTCAGGGTTCTTCGCCTACTTCGAGCATCGCCACCGCGTTCATAACCTAGCCGCCGCCGCCGCTCTTCGTCGGCCGCCGCCGCCGCTACCCCCGTAGCCGCCGCCGCGCCCGTCCACCCCGTTCGTCTTCATCCAGCACCAGCCCGTCGCCAGCATCGTCGTCATCTACCCCGACCGCTTCATCTAGTCCGACAACCGCAGGCGACATTGGCCCCGCGCCGATTGGCACCGCAACCGTCGTCGAGTCCTTCTCTGCTGGCCTCTCCGACTTCTTTGACATGGCGTACAGCTCGTGCAGGTCCCATTCTACGCATGCCCGGTGCTGGCAACACCGCCGCGTGCCTTCGTCCACGACGTGTCCCCGGGCCTGGCAAGCCTGGTGCGGCGCTTCGTCAACTTCGTCTTCGTCCGTCTACGCGTGCCCGGTGCTGGCAACACCGTCATGTGCCTTCGTCTACGATGTGTCCCCAGGGTTGGCAACCCCGGCGCGACGCGTCGTCAACATCATCTACTTCCTGGCGCACCACTACTTCGACACCACTGCACCCACTACTAACTCGGCGCCTCCTTGCGCCCACGGCTCCACGGTGATTTCCTCGACACCGGCTGCCTCGACTCGACATCGACCACGACATTCTTCGCACGGCTACCTTGACCACGGCTTCACCACCCACGCTCTCGGCTACATCGACAAACGGCACAAAGGGCTACTGCCTGCTTGAGCAACCTCGTCGGTTTTCACTCCAGCCACGACTCCGCGATGCATCGACCGTTATGACTGTGGGGGGGGGGGGGGGTGTCCATCAGCTTGCCTTCGGATTCTTCTCCAGTCTCGCCGTCTGCGTCGCTACCGTTGTGACTGCAGGGGGATGTTGAGTATAGTGATTATTAGGAAAGTTAGGATAGCGTAGGATATTATTCTACCTTCCTTTGTACTCCAAGATGATCATGTACTCCTATATATGTGCCCATGAGGCTCAAGCAATACAACAACTATTCCACTAATTCCCTCTCTCTCCCTTTTAACACAGTTAATTAATTGTTCAGATAGATTTTGCTACATGTAGCTATGAGAGGACTTGAGGATGGATTCAGGTGTGAATGTGATACAGGCATGTATATCTATGAGAGAACAGCGAGAGGTACATGATACAGACTTAATTAACTACATATATGACCCTCCCCGAATATGAAGCGTGCTATTAGATGGATGGTTACGATTGGATGGGTCATACAGATAATACCATCTTCTTCTCTCTTTTCTAGGCTTCAATGCAGCCATTCAGAGGTTGTAGCTCTTAAATTTTGTTGTGTAGCCAAGAAGTTGAGCACCACACATACAAAGGCAGTAAGTGAAAGTACCTCCCTGAATTTTTGTTGTCTATGCCAGTATATTGACCATAATTTTACCTCTATATACATTGTGGGGAAGTATGAACCGGTCTCCCCGTTAATGTTAACCACGGTTCGACCGCGGGAGACGAGCTGCATAATGCGGGCCACCCATCGATCGTCGAAACCCTTGCGGAGCAAGACTTCCCGAAGGAAGGGCCAGTGAACCGTATCATAGGCTTTATGGAAGTCGAGTTTCAGGAAGACCGCATGAAGGTGCTTGGCCCAGACTTCATGAAGGACTTCGTGGAAGACCAAGACCCCATCCAAAATAAACTGCCCTTGCATGAAGGCAGATTGGTTGGGGTGGGTGACGGAGTCAGCTAGAAGGGTCACCCTATTGGCGTACACTTTAGCCAAAATCCAGAAAATCGCATTGATCGCAGTGATAGGGCGAAACTGGCGGATGTCCGAAGCGCCCGGAACTTTGGGGATGAGGGTGATGACCCCATAGTTCAGGCGCCCAAGGTCCATGGTCCCCAAAGAATTCGTCGAAGAGGGCCATGACCTCCGGCTTGATGGTTTGCCAGAATGATTTGAAAAAATTTACTGGTAAACCATCCGGACCCGGGGCCGACGAGGGGTTCATGCCCTTGATTGTCACGAGAACCTCATCCTCCGAGAAAGGTTCCACCAAGGCGGCATTAGTCTTGTCAGAAACTAATTGGCCCATCGACCGAGTATCGGGGGCCAGTGCAGCACCACCCCGAGGGTGGGGGAGAATAGGGCTTTATAGAAGCCATCGACATGGGCTCGGATGTCCGAGGGGCGAACAAGCTGGGCATCTCCATCCCACAGGGAGTGGATGGAGTTCCATCATCGCCGCCCATTGGCAATAGCCTGGAAGTAAGCCGTACTAGCGTCCCCACGGAGCACCCACCGTTGGGTGCCGCGGAGCCTCCAGTACGCTTCTTGGTCCGTGTAGATGGTCGAGAGCTGATCCTTGAGATCATATCTCAACATCCACTCATCCGGGGAGATCCCGGAAGTGTCAGCGCGGGTGCCCAGGGCTTGGATGGCAGTTAAGAGGGCTTTCTTGCGATCGCGGAGGTCTCGGCCGAGGTTCGCGCCACACCACTTCATAAATTGGCGGGCAAGCTTGGCGCAAAACTGCCATGAGTCAATAGCGGACTGATACGTCTCCAACGTATCTACTTTTCCAAAAACTTTTGCCCTTGTTTTGGACTCTAACTTGCATGATTTGAATGGAACTAACCCGGACAGACGCTGTTTTCAGCAGAACTGCCATAGTGTTATTTTTGTGCAGAAAAAAAAGTTCTGGAATGACCTGAAAATCCTCGGAGACAAGTTTTGGAAAATAAAAAATTACTGGCAAAAGATGAAGGCCAGGGGGCCCACACCGAGTGCACGAGGGTGGGGGGTGCCACCCCCCCTATAGGGCACGCCCCCTGTTTCGTGGGCCCCTGCTACTCCACCGACCTCAACTCCGACTCCATATATTCCGTCTCACGGAGAAAAAAATCAGAGAGGAAGTTTCATCGTGTTTTACAATACGGAGCCGCCGCCAAGCCCTAAAACCTCTCGGGAGGGATGATCTGGAGTCCGTTCGGGGCTCCGGAGAGAGGGATTCGTCGCCGTCGTCATTAACCATCCTCCATCACCAATTTCATGATGCTCACCGCCGTGCGTGAGTAATTCCATCGTAGGCTTGCTGGACGGTGATGGGTTGGATGAGATTTACCATGTAATCAAGTTAGTTTTGTTAGGGTTTGATCCCTAGTATCCACTATGTTCTGAGATTGATGATGCTATGACTTTGCTATGCTTAATGCTTGTCACTAGGGCCCGAGTGCCATAATTTCAGATCTGAACCTATTATGTTTTCATGAATATATGTGAGTTCTTGATCCTATCTTGCAAGTCTATAGTCACCTATTATGTGTTATGATCCGACAACCTCGAAGTGACAACAAGCGGGATACTTCTCGGTGATGACCGTAGTTTGAGGAGTTCATGTATTCACCAAGTGCTAATGCTTTGGTCCGGTTCTCTATTAAAAGAAGGCCTTAATATCCCTTAGTTTCCATTAGGACCCTGCTGCCACGGGAGGGTCGGACAAAAGATGGCATGCAAGTTCTTTTCCATAAGCACGTATGACTATGTTTGGAATACATTCCTACATTACATTGATGAATTGGAGCTAGTTCTGTGTCACCCTATGTTATAACTATTACATGAGGAATCACATCCGACATAATTATCTATCACTGATCCATTGCCTATGAGCTTTTCATATATTGTGCTTCGCTTATTTACTTTTCCGTTGCTACTATTACAATCACTACAATACTGCTACCTTTACCTATGCCACCGTTACCATTACTATCATATTACTTTGCTACTAAATACTTTGCTGCAGATACTAAGTTATCCAGGTGTGGTTGAATTGACAACTCAACTGCTAATACTTAAGAATATTCTTTGGCTCCCCTTGTGTCGAATCGATAAATGTGGGTTGAATACTCTACCCTCGAAAGCTGTTGCGATCCCCTACACTTGTGGGTTGTTAAGACTAATTTCTGGCGCCGTTGCCGGGGAGCATAGCTCTATTCTTTGAGTCACTTGGGATTTATTGCTGAGCACTATGAAGAACTTGAAAGACCAAAGAACTAAAATATATCCCTCAACTACGACGGGAGGTTAGGAACTGCCATCTAGCTTTGCACTAGATTCTCCTTCTGTTATGAATAAGCTTGCGACACCTAAACCTGCTACTGCTATGAATTCTGATATGTCGCATGTTATTGATGATGCCACTTCTTCTATGCATGATACTTATGATGAAACTACTTCTATGCTTGATACTAATGTGCCATTAGGTGAATTTATTGATGAACAACTTACTAGGGCTAGGGAGAATGAAATTATTGAAAATGAAATTATTGATGAAAGTGATGATGAAGGTTCTCCCCCTAATTATGAATTGCATGTTGTTCCTGAGGGTTATGTTATGAATGAAGAAGCTGCTAGAGCTATTTTTCCTTGCAATGATAGATATGATCTTAAGAAGTTATTAGCTAAATGGAAGCAACAATCCCTTAATGCTAGAATGAAACCTGACCCTGCTTTTGCTACTTCACCTATCTGTGTCACTGATAAGGATTATGAATTCTCTGTTGATCCTGAAATAATTACTTTAGTTGAATCTGATCCTTTTTATGGCAATGAATCTAAAACTGTAGTGGCACATCTTACCAAGTTAAATGATATAGCTACCCTGTTTACTAATGATGAGAAGTCTCGCTATTATTATATCCTTAAGATACTTCCATTCTCGTTAAAGGGTGATGCTAAAACTTGGTTTAATTCTCTTGATCCTGGCTGTGTGCGTAGTCCCCAGGATATGTGAGGGAGTTCCGGACTAGGGGGTGTCTGGATAGCCGAACTATCATCATCGGCCGGACTCCAAGACTATGAAGATACAAGATTGAAGACTTCGTCCCGTGTCCGGATGGGACTTTCCTTGGCGTGGAAGGCAAGCTTGGCAATATGGATATGTAGATCTCCTACCTTTGTAACCGACACTGTGTAACCCTAACCTATCCGGTGTCTATATAAACCGGAGGGTTTTAGTCCGTAGGACGAACAACAATCATACCATAGGCTAGCTTCTAGGGTTTAGCCTCTTTGATCTCGTGGTAGATCCACTCTTGTAACACACATCATCAATATTAATCAAGCGGGGCGTGGGTTTTACCTCCATCAAGAGGGCCCAAACCTGGGTAAAACATCGTGTCCCTTGTCTCCGTCACCATCCGCCTAGACGCACGCTTCGGGACCCCTACCGAGATCCGCGGTTTTGACACCGACATTGGTGCTTTCATCGAGAGTTCCTCGTGTGTCGTCACCGATAGGCCCGATGGCTCCTTCGATCATCAACAACGACACAGTCCAGGGTGAGACCTTTCTCCCCGAACAAATCTTCGTATTCGGCGGCTTTGCATCATGCGGGCAATTAAGCAGCCATCTGGAGCAGATCGAAGCTACGCCCTGGCCATCGGTCAGATTTGGAAGTTTGAACTATACGGCCGATATCCGCGGAGACTTGATCTTCGACGGATTCAAGCCACAGCCAAGCGTGCCGCACTGTCTCGATGGGCATGATCTAACTCTGCAGCCGAACAGTGCCCTGGGGGCCGCACCAGAATCCGCTCCGACCCTTAATCCGGAGCTGGATTCCCCGATCGAGGACGAGTGGTTGGACACCGCCTCGGGGGCTTTAATCTCTATGGCGATCGAGCCGAACTCTATCCCTGTCCTTTGCGAAGACCTCGACTCCAGGGTGCCGGACTCCTCTCCGGACTCCGAACCCCCCGCGCCCCTGCCAATCGAATCCGATTGGGCGCCCGTCATGGAGTTCACTGCCGCGGACATCTTTCAGCACTCGCCCTTTGGCAACATCCTGAATTCACTAAAGTCTCTCTCTTTATCCGGAGAGCCCTGGCCGGATTACGGTCAGGAAGGTTGGGATGCGGATGATGAAGAAATTCAACGCCCACCCACCACCCACTTTGTAGCCACTGTCGACGATTTAACC
The DNA here is from genome assembly GCA_021605205.1 of Aegilops longissima. Classification (NCBI taxonomy): domain Eukaryota; kingdom Viridiplantae; phylum Streptophyta; class Magnoliopsida; order Poales; family Poaceae; genus Aegilops; species Aegilops longissima. The sequence goes on from CM038680.1 coordinate 721,866,724, forward strand.
GACATGCTCGACTTCGACTCCGAAGACATCGACGGTATGGACGACGATGCCGGAGACGACCAAGACCCAGCGCCTACAGGGCACTGGAAGGCCACCTCGTCATACGACATATACATGGTGGACATCCCAAAAGATGGGAACGGCGATGGAACAGAGGAGGATGACCCCTCCAAGAAACAGCCCAAGCGCCGGCGTCAGCGGCGCCGCTCTAAATCCCGCCACAGCAAGAATGAAGATTCCGGCACCGGAGACAACAATACACCGGACAATGCCGAAGACAATCCACTCCAGCAAGATCCAGCGCAGGAAGATGGAGACGCCAGCCCTCACGAGAGAGCGGCAGAAGAAGAGGTAGAGGATTATATGCCTCCTTCCGGAGACGAAGCAAGCCTCGACGACGATGAATTAAATCGTGCCTGAGAATCCCGTCGCACAAGAGCGTTTTAGACGCGGGCTTATGGCCACGGCGAACAGCCTCAAGAAAAAGCAGCAACAGCTTAGAGCTGATTAGGATCTGCTAGCCGGCGGATGGATGAAGTCCTCGCGGCGAAGAGCATGAGCTCGACGCCCTCCAAAGCTACCCTAAACGCAAGCTGCTCCTCGATTAGAGGAGGAGGCTTACGAACCCGCATTACCAGGAGACAATACGGCTGACCGACCACCCCGTGGTCGCGACAGAGAGGCCTCTAGGCCCTTCACTAGAACCGTACCCGGCATCGCTCAAAAGCACATGGCCAAAGGGGAACGCTCCGGACCTGCGAGATATATTGGAGGACAAGGCAAGACAATCAAGATCGATCTATGGATCGCGTGGGCCCACGATGCGTGGCGACAACCGTCGCGCGGACACATAAGTCGGCCGGGCGAACAAAACAGACAAAGCTCTTTTGAGCTCACGTGATATCGCCAATCAGGGCGCCGCACACCCATTATGCTTCACGAGCGAAGTAATGGATCATCAAATCCCGAAGGGTTTAAACCCGTCAATATTGAATCCTATGATGGCACAACAGACCCCGCGGTTTGGATCAAGACTATCTCCTTCACATCCACATGGCCCGCGGTGACGATCTTCACGCCATCAAATACCTCCCCTCAAGCTTAAAGGACCAGCCGACATTGGCTCAACAGCTTGCCAGCAGAGTCAATTGGGAGCTGGGAGGACCTGAAGCCGCATTCCTCGATAACTTCCGTGGCACTTATGTGCGACCACCAGACGCTGATGACCTAAGCCACATAATTCAGCAGCCGACGAATCGGCGGACAATTCTCGACATGGTTCTTAACCAAGAAAAACCAAATCGCCGACTATCCGGATCACGGAGGCCCTCGCGGCCTTCAAGCATAACATCATGACGAGTGGCTTGCCCGGCACCTAGGACAGGAAAAGCCGAAATCCATGGCATCCTCACATCACTCATGACCCGCTTCGCGGGTGAGGACAGCTGGCTAGCACGCATCAACAACCTCAACAAAAATTCTGGCAGTCCGGACTTCAAGGACCGAAATGGCAGGCCGCGTCGTAACAAAAACAAATGCCGCATTAACGGCGACAATATTGAGGATCGGCGATCAATGCGGATTCGAGGCTCTAAACCGGTCAGCGGAAAAAGCCATTCAAAGAACTACTCGGGTCCGTCCAATTTGGACCGAATACTCGACCGCTTGTGCGGATACACGGCCCCGAAAAGCCAGCTAACCACACCAACAGGGACTGTTGGGTATTCAACAGCAGGCAAGTTAATTGCGAAAACAATGAGAAGGGGCTGCATAGCGATGGCGAGGACGAGACCCAACCGCTGAACAATAGAGGATGAAGGTTTCCCCCACAGTGCGGACGGTGAACATGATATCACGCAGCGCACATACCCAAAAGGGAGCGGAAGCGCACTCGAGGATGTCTGCGATGGAGCCAGTTGCCCGAAGTTCAATCCATGGTCCTCCTGCCCGATCACTTTTGACCGAAGGACCACCCCACCAAAGATCCGCCACGGCGGATTCGCCCCTGGTCTTAGACCCAATCGTCGATGGATTTCACCTAACCGAGTCCCGATGGACGGCGGCAGCCTGAACCTACTTTACCGGGATACGGTCGCAAAATGGGCATAGACCCTCAAGGATTAAACCCACCAAAACGACCTTTAAAGGCGTCATACCAGGTGTAGAAGCCAATTATACAGGCTCAATTACACCGAAGTGGTCTTGGATCCCGGATAACTTCCGGCGAGAGTTAATCTTCGACATAGTCCCGTTCCGCGATGGCTATCATGCCTTGCTCGGACGTGCGCGTTGCAAAGTTCAGCGCGTGCCGCACTCGCATGCCTCAAGCTCAGGATGCCAGCCCTCGAGGAGTCATCACGGTCAACGGAAACATCGAGCGTTCTCTCCGCGCGGAGGAACATACAGCGCTCTCGCGCGAAGTGCAGTGCAGCCTCTTAAGGCAATTCTCGAGTCCGGCCGTTAAGCGGCGGACACAGCTAAGCGCGCCGGAGTAACTTACAACAAGACCACAGGCACGTTCCGAGCACGCAGCGTAGTGCGGCCCCAAACCCAGCTCTGCGAAGCGTCAGCAGGTCCTTCGCGTACACCATTACGCTCTGAAGATACCATGGGCATGGGGAGAGGGGCACGACCACGATAAACCCAGATTGCGGCTCAACCACACCAGGGGCTCTCAAGTGTGTCGTTCCTTTTTCTTTTTCTTTTTACCTTTTACTTTTTCCCACAGGACTCCGTTTGTCAGAGGCCCTATCCGGCAGCAGACCTGCCGAACTCACGATGCAACAGCCAGGGAAGGATAAGGGCTACAACGAATATTCAGGTGGCTCCATTACGAGCATTTTTTTACACCAATCTGCAGCCTACCCCTGGAGGGGGACATGTTTAACAGTCCCATACCTTGCTTATCGCACTATTTGTATCGTTCTGCATCCATAGCAGCACTTATTGAATAAAACAATGCATCACCTTTTTGCTTATAATTGCATTTCTTTTTCATACATATGTTCATTCACGGCATATTGCATCCGTACACTTTGGTACGGCTAATATACACCAGGGGCTTATGTTTCCCGCATTATGGTATAATGAGTCCGAACACTTTCACAAGTGCGGCACCCCAAACTTATAGCACTATATGCATCAGCTCCGAATCATGTCTTGGGTCAATAGTTGGGTTTGCCCGGCTCCCGTGTTTTGGTACCTTACGTTCCATTATATCGGCTAAGGTAGCACCGGGAGAACCACTGCGATTCCGCCCCAGTTAAGCTGGGTTAACGCCTCAGTGGAGAAAGCTAAAACTGACCGTCATGATGAGGCAAGAGCCGGTCGCTGTTCGAGAGGTTTTTTGCGAGCACTTAAAGACTTATGCCGCTTAGAGCGAGGAGCCGGATACTGTCCGGCCAAGGCGTGGATAGCGCCCCAAATTGGCCTTCCGAAGACTAGGGGCTTCGCCGAAATTTATAATTATAGAATTCTATGGCTAAGTGAGAGTGTTCAAGCATTATAAGTCCGGTTGCCTTGTTCGCTGTGTTGAGCACCTCCCTAGATGGACCCAAAAATGGGAACAAGAACGCTCAAGTTTATCCCGAACACCCCAGCACTCGTGGCATGGGGGCTGAAGCCGATGACTTGCCATCTCTCAGATTTGATAAACAGCCGCACAGAAGGTAATATTTTAAATTAACAAGCGTTGCTTAGCGCATATGAACTAAGTTTTCAGCGCACAGGATAACAAAGTGCGAGTCTACTCAAATATTGCATCTTTGGAGCACTCACCCGCAATAGTGCGGGCGCCCTTCAGTGCACTCTTATAATACAGCTCGGGCGTGCGATGCTCCTTGCCCTCTGGTGGCGGGTCCGTCACGAGCTTCTGGGCATCCATCTTGCCCCAGTTCACCTTTGCGCGGGCAAGGGCCCGACGGGCACCCTCAATACAAGCGGAATGCTTGATGACTTCTACCCACGGGCACGCATCCATCAGCCGCCGCACCAGGCCGAAGTAGCTCCTAGGCATGGCCTCCTTAGGCCACAGCCGAACTATGAGGCCCTTCATGGCTTGTTCGGCCGCCTTGTGGAGCTCGACCAGCTGCTTCAGCTGGTCGCTAAAAGCACGGATGTCCGGCCTCAGCATACTGAGACCAGAAGACCTTCTCCGTCGAGCTCCCCTCCTTGGCCCGGTAGAATGCGGCAGCATCGGACACGCTGCGAGGAAGATCTGCGAACGCCCCTGGAGAGCTCCGAATTCGGGTAAGCAACAGGTAATTAACACTCACATGCTTACTTTGCATGAAAAATGCCTTACCCGCTGCTTTTTTCTTCACCGCCTCAATCTCCTGGAGGGCCTTGTAGGCTACGGCCTTAGCGGCTTTGGCACTCTCAAGAGCCGTTGCAAGCTTAGACTCTCGAGTCTTCGAGTCACGCTCCAAGATCTCATGTTTTTTCACGAGATCCTGGAGCTCTTGTTGTACCTCCGCCACCCGCGCCTCCTGCTTCTCTCGCTCGGCGCGCTCCGCGGCCGCATTACGTTCGGCCGCGGCCACCGCCTCCTTTAGGGTCGCCACCTCGTTAGTGGCCCCTACAATACCCACGTTATCCTTGTCATTTTTCTTGCAACCAAATCCTTTTCTGTAAGGTACAATTTTCATAAGGTATTACTCACCTTCCTTTTCCTCGAGCTGCTTCTTGGCATGACCGAGCTCGTTTCGGACCGCTCGAGGTTTTTCTTCAAAGTATTGACCTCCGCAGTCAGTGCGGCGGAGGTCAGCAGCACAGCCTGCAATCCCGTATTGACATATTTTTTATAACTCCTGCGTTTATCTTTCTAAAGATCCTCAGCCCGGCTTTTCTTTCCGAACACCGAACCGAGCATCAGGGGCTACTGTCTATGCGGTACCATTTTACATATATTGAAATTCTTACCTCAAAGCACATTAGAAGGCTGCTGCGAGCTTCGATCAGCCCGCTCTTGGCGAGCTGAACCTTCAATCACCGCACTCATAACAGTGCGGTGTTCCTCTTCGATGGAGCGCCGTTGGCGCCTCCAGCAATTATCCGCACCTCCGGTTGGGCGGAGGCAGTCGGCGTCACGGTCCCCCTTCTTCTGAAGGGTCGCCACCGGACTCCGGAGCCACCGTGGCCTCCGGGCTGAGTCCGTGCAAAGTCCGGAGGGTGTCCTGTGACACCTTCGGGGCCTCCTCCTCCTGGTGGGTCCTTTCTTGGGATCTCACCTCGGCGTCGTCCGCGGCACGGGGGGTGGAGGCACTCGGAAGGGAATCCATATCCGACGCACCCAAGGACCCGCTCGACGAAATGGGAAGATCATCCTTGGGCGGACTGCAGGGATGTATGCGGCATTAGAAAGACATTATCTGGCGAAAAGAAAAAACCTTGAAGTTATTCGGGAGTCCGGATACTTACGATCTCGCCAGGGGCTTGGCCCTTGGAGGCCAGTCCTCGCGTGTCCTTCGGCGTTAGCGAGCAGTCCGGGGAAGAGTTTTTCCTTCTTGATTCCTTCGGCCTCCCTTGTTGGGGAGGCCTTCCTTTTCTTCCTCCCCCGCTGGGGAGAGGCTTTCTTCTTCTCCTCCTCGCCTTGGTGGGAGGAGTCGGCCTCGGATTCATCATCCGATAGCACCTGAAAACGGGAACTCTTCCGAGTCCCCGTGGCCGTCTTCTTGGCCTTCTTCTCCGGCACCACGTGGTGCCGGAGCCAAGAACCCGTTAGGCGGGTGTCCGCTGGGTCCTTCGGCAATGGGGACGGACAAGTAATCCGTTCGGCCTTCGCCAGCCATTCCTGTCAAAGATAAAGGGAGTTTAGATCCCCATAGAGCCAAGCTATGGAAAACAAGTGGTGAAATCACTTACCTCGTCAGCTGGACGCTGCGAGCGGAATCCGCGATCTTGGTGGCGGATGCGGGAGCTTCGCGCCTTGAACAACACCTTCCGACATCTTCGTGCGTAGTGTCGAAGAGCCCGCCAGGTCCGTGCTGCGCCGGATCAAACTCCCACATGTTGAAGCCCCGTCGCTGGCACGGGAGAATCCGACGCATGAGCATGACCTGGACTACGTTGACAAGCTTGAGCTTCTTGTCCACCAGCTTCTAGATACAGGCTTGGAGTCTGGTCAACTCCTCTGAACCCCCCCAAATACGGCCACTCTCTCTCCAGGAGGTGAGCCGTGTAGGGACGCCGGATCTGAATTCGGGGGCCGCTGCCCAATCAGGGTCACGCGGCTCGGTGATGTAGAACCACCCCGATTGCCACCCCTTGATGGTTTCCACAAAAGTGCCCTCCAGCCACGTAACGTGGGACATCCTGCCCACCATGGCGCCTCCGCACTCCGCTTGGCTGCCCTTCACAACCTTCGGCTTGACACTGAAGGTCTTGAGCCACAAGCCAAAGTGGGGCTGGATGCAGAGGAAGGCCTCGCACACGACGATAAACGCCGAGATGTTGAGGATGAAATTCGGCGCCAGATCATGGAAATCTAGGCCGTAGTAGAACATGAGCCCCCGGACAAAGGGATGAAGTGGGAAGCCCAGTCCGCGGAGGAAATGGGGAAGAAATACTACCCTCTCATGGGGCCTGGGGTTGGGGACGAGCTCTCCCTCGTCGGGGAGCCGATCTTGCGATGTTGCTGGACAAATATCCGCGCGCGATAGCTTCGGATCTTCCCTCCGTGACGGAGGAGGCCATCCACTTGCCTCCCGATCCGGACATAGTTGGAGAAGGTTGAGGTGAGAAGTGCGGACTTGGGCGCTGGAGCTCGAGTTCGCGGAGATGGATAAGCCAAGGAGGAAGAAGGCGCAGGTAAAAGGGTTGGATCTTTATCCCCTTATATGGGCGGACAAAAACATGTGTTCCCACCGGCCTGATAAAACTCGCTTATCTCCCAAGCGTCACAATCAATGGCGTGGTTGGGTTACCCATGTCCGTATTGATGGGAATCCCGGAATAAGGGGAACACAATCTCTGCTTCGACAAGACGTGCCAAGGAAACCGCTTCGCTAAACGCGCTGAGGTGGAACAATAAAAACAATTTGAGTAAAGGCTTGGTAGTGGTGCGGCGTCACGCCACGAATCGTCGTGAGATTGATCTTGTGTAATATTATTCTCTCTACGGAGGTATGTGGAATTTATTTTTGCAGAGCCGGACACTATCCTGGTGTTCACAATCTTCTATAAATTATTCGGAGGAAGAACCCGCCTTGCAATGCCGAAGAAAACATGCGCGTCGGACTCGTCGTCATTGAAGCCTGGTTCAGGCGCTACTGAGGGAGTTCCGGACTAGGGGGTGTCCGGATAGCCGAACTATCATCATCGGCTGGACTCCAAGACTATGAAGATACAAGATTGAAGACTTCGTCCCGTGTCCGGATGGGACTTTCCTTGGCGTGGAAGGCAAGCTTGGCGATACGGATATGTAGATCTCCTACCTTTGTAACCGACTCTGTGTAACCCTAACCTATCTGGTGTCTATATAAACCGGAGGGTTTTAGTCCGTAGGACGAACAACAATCATACCATAGGCTAGCTTCTAGGGTTTATCCTCTTTGATCTCGTGGTAGATCCACTCTTGTAACACACATCATCAATATTAATCAAGCAGGACGTAGGGTTTTACCTCCATCAAGATGGCCCGAACCTGGGTAAAACTTCGTGTCCCTTGTCTCCTGTTACCATCCGCCTAGACGCACAGTTCGGGACCCCCTACCCGAGATCCGCCGGTTTTGACACCGACAATATGATTTATTACTTCTCGGCTAAATATTTCCCTGCTCATAAGAAACAAGCTGCCTTGTGGGAAATATATAATTTTGTGCAAATCAAAGAAGAGAGTCTCCCACAAGCATGGGGGAGGCTTCTCCGATTACTTAATGCTTTGCCTGATCATCCTCTTAAGAAAAATGAAATACTTGATATCTTCTATAATGGACTAACCGATGCTTCCAAGGACCACTTGGATAGTTGTGCTGGTTGTGTTTTCAGGGAAAGAACAGTCGACCAAGCTGAATTGTTATTGACTAATATGTTGACAAATGAAAATAATTGGACTCTTCCTGAGACAATTCCTGAACCAATTGAGCCAACTCCTGAGCCTATTCCTAAACCTACTCCGAAGAAGAGAGGTGTTCTACTTCTCAGTCCTGAATATATGCAAGAAGCAAAGAAATCAATGAAAGAAAAAGGTATTAAATCTGAAGACGTTAAGAATTTACCTCCTATTGAAGAGATACATGGTCTTAATGTACCACCTGTTGAAGAAACACATCGTCTTGATAACCCGACACAGGTAGTGAAGGTAAACTCTCTCTATAGATATGATAAAGTTGAAATTCGGTCTACTAAGTTTCATAGCCAATGCTTAGATGAGTTTGATGACTTTATGGATAAACAAGCAAATTTCAATGATTATGTTAGTAGACAGTTGAAAAACAATGCTTATATGATTGGACGCTTGAGTGATTATATGTCTAGAGTTAAGGGTGAACTTAAACTCACTAGTAAACATGCTTCTATGGTTACCACTCAAGCTGAACAAGTACTTAAGGCTCAGAATGAATTGCTAGATGAATTAAATAATAAACCTGACCTTGCTGTTAGAGTGGCTACTAGAACTGGTAAAATTACTCAGGAACCTTTGTATCCTGAAGGCCATCCTAAGAGGATTGAACAAGATTCTTGGAATAATAATCTAGATGCTCCTAGTTCTTCTAAGAAGAAGAAAAAGAAAAATGATAGTACTTTGCATGCTTCTAATGAACCTAATGTAGAAACACCTGAGAATCCTAATAATACTTCTATCTCTGATGCTGAAACACAATCCGGAGATGAACATGAACCTAATGACAATGCTAATAATGATGTTCACGTAGATGCTCAACCTAGTAATAACAATGATATAGAAATTGAACCTGTTGTTGGTCTTGATAACCCACAATCAAGAAATCAACGTTGTGATAAGAGAGATTTTGTTGCTAGGAAACATGGTAGGGAAAGAGAACTGTCAGTGTCAAAACCGGCGGATCTCGGGTAGGGGGTCCCGAACTGTGCGTCTAGGCGGATGGTAACAGGAGACAAGGGACACGATGTTTTACCCAGGTTCGGGCCCTCTTGATGGAGGTAAAACCCTACGTCCTTCTTGATTAATATTGATGATATGTGTTACAAGAGTGGATCTACCACGAGATCAAAGAGGGTAAACCCTAGAAGCTAGCCTATGGTATGATTGTTGTTCGTCCTATGGACTACAGCCGTCCGGTTTATATAGACACCGGAGAGGGCTAGGGTTACACAAAGTCGGTTACAAAGCTAGGAGATCTACATATCCGTATCGCCAAGCTTGCCATCCACGCCAAGGAAAGTCCCATCCGGACACGGGACGAAGTCTTCAATCTTGTATCTTCATAGTCTTGGAGTCCGGCCGATGATGATAGTTCGACTATCCGGACACCCCTAGTCCGGAACTCCTCAAGAGCCCCTGAACCAGGCTTCAATGACGACGAGTCCGGTAGCGCATGTTGTCTTCGGCATTGCAAGGCGGGTTCTTCCCGAATAATTTATAGGAGATTGTGAACACCAGGATAGTGTCCGCTCGCAAAAATAAATTCCACATACCACCGTAGAGAGAATAATATTACACAAGATCAATCTGCCGACGATTCGTGGCGTGACGTCGCACCACTACCAAGCCTTTACTCAAATTGTTTTTATTGTTCCACCTCAAAGACGCTTAGCGGCGCGTTTCCTTGGCACGTCTTATCGAAGCAGAGATCGTGTTCCCCTTATTCTGGGATTCCCATCAATACGGACATGGGTAACCCAACCGCGCCATTGATTGTGATGCTTGGGTGAAAAGCGAGTTTTACCAGGCCGGTGGGGACACATGTTTTTGTCCGCCCATATAAGGGGATAAAGATCCAACCCTTTTACCTGCGCCTTCTTCCTCCTTGGCTTATCTATCTCCGCGAACTCGAGCTCCAGCGCCCAAGTCCGCACTTCTTACCTCAACCTTCCCCAACTATGTCCGGAGCGGGAGGCAAGTGGATGGCCTCCTCCGTCACGGAGGGGCAGATCCAGAAGCTGTGCGACGCCGGATATTTGTCCAGCAACATCGCGATCGGCTCCCCGACGAGGGAGAGCTCGCCCCAACCCCTGTGCCCCATGAGAGGGTAGTATTTCTTCCCCATTTCCTCCGCTGACTGGGCTTCCCGCTCATCCCTTTGTCCGGGGCTCATGTTCTACTACGGCCTAGATTTCCATGATCTGGCGCCAATTTCATCCTCAACATCTCGGCGTTTATCGTCGTGTGCGAGGCCTTCCTCTGCATCCAGCCCCACTTCGCTTAGGCTCAAGACCTTGAAAGTGTCAAGTCAAGGTTGTGAAGGGCAGCCAAGCAGAGTGCGGAGGCACCATGGTGGGTAGGATGTCCCACGTTACGTGGCTGGAGGGCACTTTCATGGAAACCATCAAGGGGTGGCAATCGGGGTGGTTCTACATCACCGAGCCGCGTGACCCTGATTGGGCAGCGCCCCCAATTCAGATCTGGCATCCCTACACGGCTCACCTCCGGAAAGAGAGTGGCCGGATTTGGGGGATTCGAGGAGCTGACCGACTCCAAGCCTGTATCCGAAGCTGGTGGACAAGAAGCTCAAGCTTGTCAACGTAGTCCAGTCATGCTCATCCGCGGATTCTCCCGCCAGCGACGGGCTTCAACATGTGGGAGTTTGATCCAGAGCAGCACTGCACCTCTGAGCGAGCTCTTCGACACTACGCATTTAAGATGTCTGGAAGGTGTTGTTCAAGGGCACCGAAGCTCCCGCATCCGCTACCGAAGATCGCAGATTCCGCTCGCAGCGTCCAGCTGACGAGGTAAGTGATTTCACCACTTGTTGTTTTCCATAGTTTGGCTCTATGCGGGATCTAAACTCTCTTTACCTTTGACAGGAATGGTTGGCGAAGGCCGAACGGACTATCTGTCCGGCCCCATTGCCAGAGGACCCAGCGGACGCCCGCCTAACGGGGCTGCTGGCTCCGGCACCCCATGTGGTGCCGGAGAAGAAGGCCAAGAAGACGGCCACGAGGACTCGGAAGAGTTCCCGTTTTCAGGTGCTATCGGATGATGAATCCGAGGCCGACTCCTCCCACCAAGGCGAGGAGGAGAAGAAGAAAGCCTCTCCCCCAGCAGGGGGAGGGAAAAAAAGGAAGGCCTCCCCGACAAGGGAGGCTGAAGGGTCCAAGAAGGGAAAAACTCTTACCGCGGACTGCTCCGCCGACGCCAAAGGATGTGACGATTTAGGATCGGCCTCCAAGGGCCAAGCCCTGGCGAGATCGTAAGTATCCGGACTCCCGAATAACTTCAAGGTTTTTTTTTTAGCCACATAATGTCTTTCAAATGCCGCATACAACCCTGCAGTCCGCCTAAGGATGATCTTCCCGCTTGCCGAGCGGTCCTTGGGTGCGCCGGATATGGATTCCTTCCGACTGCCTCCACCCCGTGCCGCTGGACGACGCCGAGGTGGGATCCCAGGAAGGACCCACCAGGAGGAGGAGGCCCCGGAGGTGTCACAGACACCTCCCGACTTTGAACCGGACTCAGCCCGGAGGCCAAAGTGGCTCCGAGTCCGGCGGCGACCCCTTCGTAAGAAGGGCAAGACGCGACGCCCGGCTGCCTCCGTCCCAACCGAGGTGCCGGATATTTGCTGGAGGCGCCAACGGCGCCTCCATCGAATAGGAACACCGCCTTTATTATGAGTGCGGTGATTCGAAAGTTCAGCTCGCCAAAAGCGGGCTGACCGAAGCTCTGATAGCCTTCTAATAGGCTTTGAGGTAAGAATTTCAATATATGTAAAATGGTACCGCATAGACAGGTAGCCCCGATGCTCGGTTCGTGTTCGAAAGAAAAGCGGACTGAGGATCTTTAGAAAGATAAACGCAGGAGTCATAAAAATATGTTAATATGGGATTGCAGGCTGTGTCTGCTGACCTCCGCCCAGACCGATCATGGAGGTCAATACTTTGAAGAAAAACCTCGAGCGGTCCGAGAACGAGCTCGGTCATGCCAAGAAGCAGCTCGAGGAAAAGAAGGTGAGTAATACCTTATGAAAATTGTACCTTCAGAAAACGATTTGGTTGCAAGAAAATGACAAGGATAACATGGGTATTGTAGGGGCCACTAACGAGGTGGCGACCACAAGGAGGCGGTGGCAGCGGCCGAACGCAATCTGCGGCTGGAGCGCACCGAGCGAGAGAAGCAGGAGGTGCGGGTGGCGGAGGTATAGCAAGAGCTCCAGGATCTCGTGAAAAAACATGAGAGCTTGGAGCGTGACTCGAAGGCTCGAGAGTCTGAGCTTGCAACGGCTCTTGAGAGTGCCAAAGCCGCTAAGGCCGAAGCCTACAAGGCCCTCCAGGAGATTGAGGCGGTGAAGAAAATAGCAGCGGTAAGGCATTTTTCATGCAAAGTAAGCATGTGAGTGTTAATTACCTGTTGCTTACCCGAATTCGGAGCTCTCCAGGAGCGTTCGCAGATCTTCCTCGCAGCGTGTCCGATGCTGCCGCAGTCTACCGGGCCGAGGAGGGGAGCTCGACAGAGAAGGTCTTCTGGTCTCAAGATATCGAGGCGGACATCCGTGCCCTTAGCGACCAGTGAAGCAGCTGGTCGAGCTCCACAAGGCGGCCGAACAGGCCATGAAGGGCCTCATAGTTCGGCCGTGGCCTAAGGAGGCCATGCCTGGACCTACTTCGCCCTGGTGCGGCGGCTGATGGATGCGTGCCGTGGGTAGAAGTCATCAAGCATTCCGCTTGTATTGAGGGTACCGTCGGGCCCTTGCCCGCGCAAAGGTGCACTGGGCAAGATGGATGCCCGTAAGCTCGTGACGGACTCGCCACCGTGAGGGCAAGGAGCATCACACGCACGAGATGTATTATAAGAGTGTGTCAAGGCGCCCGCACTATTGCGGTGAGTGCTCCAAAGATGTAATATTTGAGTAGACTCGCATTTTGTTATCCTGTGCGCTGAAAACTTAGTTCATATGCGCTAAGCAACGCTTGTTAATTTAAAATATTACCTTCTGTGCGGCTGTTTATCAAATCTGAGAGATGGCAAGTCGTCGGCTTCAGCCCCCATGCCACGAGTGCTGGGGTGTTCAGGATAAACTTGAGTGCTCTTGTTCCAAATTTTGGGTCCATCTAGCTAGGAGGCGCTCAACACAGCGAACAAGGCAACCGGACTTATAATGCTTGAACACTCTCACTTAGCCATAGAATTCTATAATTTTAAATTTCGTGAAGCCCCTAGTCTTCGAAGGTCAATTTGGGGCGCTATCCACGCCTTGGCCGGACAGTATCCGCTCCTCGCTCTAAGCGGCATAAGTCTTTGAGGACTCGCAAAAAACCTCTCGAACAGCGACCGGCTCTCGCCTCATCATGACGGTCAGTTTTAGCTTTCCATCGAGGCGTTAACCCAGCTCAACTGGGGCGGAATCGCATGGTTCTCCCGTGCTACCTTAGCCGATATAACGGATCGTAAGGTACCAAAACATGGGAGCCGGGAAACCCAACTATTGACCCAAGACATGATTCGAGCCGATGCATATAGTGCTATAAGTTCGGGTGCCGACTTGTGAAAGTGTTCGACTCATCATACCATAATGTGGGAAACATAAGCCCTGGTGTATATTAGCCGTACTAAAGTGTACGGATGCAACATGCCGTGAATGAACATATGTATGAAAAAGAAATGCAACTATAAGCAAAAAGGTGTTGCATTGTTTTATTCAATAAGTGCTGCTACGAATGCAGAACGATACAAATAGTGCGATAAGCAAGGTATGGGACTGTTAAACATGTCCCCCTCCAGGGGTAGGCTGCAGATTGGCATAAAAAATGCTCGTAATGGAGACCACCTGTATATTCGTTGTAGCCTTTATCCTTCCCTGGCTGTTGCATCGTGAGTTCGGCAGGTTCTGCTGCGGACAGGCCTCTCGACAAACGGAGTCCTGTGGGTAAAAAGTAAAAGGTAAAAAGAAAAGAAAAAGGAACGACACACTTGAGAGCCCCTGGTGTGGTTGAGCCGCTGTCTAGGTTTATCGTGGTCGTGCCCCTCTGCCCATGCCCATGGTATCTTCAGAGCGTAATGGTGTACGCGAAGGACCTGCTTTGACGTTTCGCAGGAGCTGGGGTTGGGGCCGCACTGCTACGCGTTCTCGGAACGTGCCAGGTGGTCTTGTGGTAAGTTACTCCGGGCGCGCTTAGCTGTGTCCGGCCGCTTAACGGCCGGACTCGAGAATTGCCTTAAGAGGCTGCATTGCACTTCTGCCGCGAGAACCGCTGTATGTTCCTCCATGCGGAGAGAACGTTCAGTGTTTCCGTTGACCGTGATGACTCCTCGAGGGCCTGGCATCTTGAGCTTGATGTATGCGTGGTGCGGCACGCGCTGAACTTTGCAACGCTGCACGTCCGAGCAAGGCATGATAGCCGCCATGAACGGGATTATGTCAAGATTAACTCTCGCTCGAAGTTATCCGGGATCCAAGACCACTTCCAGTAATTGAGCCTGTACAATTGGCTTCTACACCTGGTATGACGCCTTTAAAGGTCGTTTTGGTAGGTTTAATCCTTGAGGGTCTATGCCCATTTTGCGACTTGTATCCGGTAAAGCAGGTTCAGGCTGCCGCCGCCATCCATCGTGACTCGTTAGGTGAAATCCATCGACGATTGGGTCTAAGACCAGTCGGCGAATCCGCCGTGGCGGATGCTGGTGGGGTGGTCCTTCGGTCAAAAGTGATCGGGCAGGAGGACCATGGATTGAACTTCGGGCAACTGCTCCATCGCGAGACATCCTCGAGTGCACGCTCCGCTCCCTTTTGGGTATGTGCGCTTGCGATATCATGTTCACCGTCCGCACTGTGGGGGAAACCCTTCGTCCTCTATTGTTCGGGCGGTTGGGTCTCGTCCTCGCCATCGCTATGCAGCCCCTTGTCATTGTTTTCGCAATTAACTTGCCTGCTGTTGAATACCCAACAGTCCCTGTTGGTGTGGTTAGCTGGATTTTGGGGTGCCGTGTATCCGCACAAGCAATGAGTATTCGGTCCAAATTGGACGGACCCGGAGTAGTTCTTTTGAATGGATTTTCCGCTGACCGGTTTAGAGCCTCTGAATCCGCATTGATTGCCGATCCTCAATATTGTCGCCAGCACGCGGCGCTTTGTTTTGTTACGACGCTGCCTGCCATTTCGGTCCTTGAAGTCCGGACTGCCAGAATTTTTGAAGAGGTTGTTGCTGCGTGCTAGCCAGCTGTCCTCACCCGCGCAGAAGCGGGTCATGAGTGATGTGAGGGCTGCCATGGATTTCGCTTTTCCTGTCCTAGGTGCCGGGCAAGCCACTCGTCATGAATGTTATGCTTGAAGGCCGCGAGGGCCTCCGTGATCCGGACAATCGACGATTTGGTTTTTCTTGGTTAAGAACCATGTCCGTAATTGTCCGCCGATTCGTCTGGCTGTTGAATTATGTGGCTTAGGTCATCAGCGTCGGTGGTCGCATATAAGTGCCCCGGAAGTTATTGAGGAATGCGGCTTCGGTCCTCCCAGCTCCCAATTGACTCTGCTGGCAAGCTGTTGAGCCAATGGCGGGCTGGTCCTTTAAGCTTGAGGGGGAGGTATTTGATGGCGTGAAGATCGTCACCGCGGGCCATGTGGATGTGAAGGAGATAGTCTCTGTACTGGGCGATATCACGACAGAGCTCAAAAGAGCTTTGTCTGTTTTGTTCGGCCCGGCCGGACTTACTGTGTCCGGCGCGACGGTTGTCGTCACGTACCGGGGCGCGCACGCGATCCATAGATCGATCTTGATTGTCTTGCCTTGTCCTCCAATATATCTCGCAGGTCCGGAGCGTTCCCCTGTGGCCGTGTGCTTTTTGAGCGATGCCGGCGTACGGTTCTAGTGAAGGGCCTAGAGGCCTCTCTGTCGCGACCACGGGGTGGTCGGTCAGCTGTATTGTCTCCTGGTGATGCGGGCTCGTAAGCCTCCTCCTCTAATCAGGGGAGCAGCTTGCGTTTAGGGTAGCTTTTGGAGGGGCGTTCGAGCTCATGCTCTTCGTCCGCGAGGACTTCAGTCCATCTGTCGGCTAGTAGATCCTGATCAGCTCTAAGTTGTTGCTGCTTTTTCTTGAGGCTGTTCGCCGTGGCCATAAGCCTGCGTCTAAAACGCTCTTGTTCGACGGGATCCTCAGGCACGACGAATTCATCGTCGTCGAGGCTTGCTTCGTCTCCGGAGGGAGGCATATAATCCTCTACCTCTTCTTCCGGCGCTCTCGTGAGGGCTGGCGTCTCCATCCTCCCCGCTGGATCTTCTTTGGAGTGGATTGTCTTCGCACCGTCCGGTATGTTGTTATCTCCGGTGCGGAATCTTCATTCTTGCTGTGGCGGATTTAGAGCGGCGCCACGACGCCGGGCGCTTGGGCTGTTTCTTGGAGGTCATCCTCCTCTGTTCCTTCGCCATTCCTATCCTTTGGGATATCCACCATGTATATGTCATATGATGAGGTGGCTTTCCAGTGCCCGGCAGGCGCTGGTTCTTGTTTGTCTCCGGCATCGTCGTCCATACTGGCGATGTCTTCGGAGTCGTAGTCTAGCATGTCGGTTAGATCGTCGACAGCGGCTACCAAGTGGGTGGCGGGTGGGCTTTGAATTTCTTCGTCGTCCACATCCCAACCATCCTGACCGCAGTCCGGCCAGGGCTCTCCTGATAACGAGAGGTACTTTAGCGAACTCAAGATGTCGCCAAAAGGTGAGAGTTGAAAGATGTCCGCTGCGGTGAACTCCATGACCGGCGCCCAATCGGATTCGATCGGAGGGGGCACGGGAGGTTCGAAGTCCGGCAAGGAGTCCGGCACCTCGGAGTCGCGAGCTTTATGAGGGACAAGATCAGTGTTCGGCTCTATCGCCGTAGAGGTTGCAGCCCCCGAGGCGGTGTCTAGCCATCCGTCCCCGATCTGCGCAGCCGGCTCTGAATTGAAGATCGGAGCGGGTTCAAGTGCGGCCTCCAGGGTACTGTCCGGCTGCAGAGCTAAATCATGCTCGCCGTGACAGTGTGGCACGCTCGGCTGTGGCTCGACTCTATCGAGGATCAAGTCCCCGCGGATGTCAGCCGTGAAGTTCTAACTTCCAAATCTGACCTGACGGCCAGGGGCATAGCTTTCGATCTGCTCCAGATGGCCAAGCGAATCGGCCCGCAGTGCGAAGCCGCCGAATACGAAGATCTGTCCGGGGAGAAAAGTCTCACCCTGGACCGCGTTGTTGATGATGGTCAAAGAAGCCATCGAGCCTATCAGTGACGACACAGAGGATCTCTCAATGAAAGCACCAATGTCGGTGTCAAAACCGGCGGATCTCGGGTAGGGGGTCCCGAACTGTGCGTCTAGGCGGATGGTAACAGGAGACATGGGACACGATGTTTTACCCAGGTTCGGGCCCTCTTGATGGAGGTAAAACCCTACGTCCTGCTTGATTAATATTGATGATATATGTTACAAGAGTGGATCTACCACGAGATCAAAGAGGCTAAACCCTAGAAGCTAGCCCATGGTATGATTGTTGTTCGTCCTATGGACTACAGCCGTCTGGTTTATATAGACACCGGAGAGGGCTAGGGTTACACAAAGTCGGTTACAAAGGTAGGAGATCTACATATCCGTATCGCCAAGCTTGCCTTCCACGCCAAGGAAAGTCCCATCCTGACACGGGACGAAGTCTTCAATCTTCTATCTTCATAGTCTTGGAGTCCGGCCGATGATGGTAGTTCGGCTATCCGGACACCCCCTAGTCCGGAACTCCCTCAAGAACCATGGGTTCAGAAACCCATGCCCTTTCTTCCTAAACCATCCAAGACAAAGGATGATGAGGACTTTGAGCGTTTTGCTGAAATGATTAGACCTTTTTTCTTACGCATGCGCTTAACTGATATGCTTAAAACAAACCCTTATGCTAAATACATGAAAGATATCATTACTAATAAAAGGAAAATACCTGAAGCTGAAATCTCCACCATGCTTGCCAATTATACCATTAAGGATGGAATACCTAAGAAACTTGGTGATCCCGGAGTGCCCACTATACCTTGCTCCATTAAAAGAAATTATGTTAAAACTGCCTTATGTGATTTAGGAGCCGGTGTTAGTGTTATGCCTCTTTCCTTGTGCCGTAGACTTGAATTAAGTAAGTTGACACCCACCGAGATATCCTTGCAAATGGCTAATAAATCAACTGCTATACCTCTCGGCATTTGTGAGGACGTGCCTATTGTTGTTGTGAGACTTACTATCTTAACAGACTTTGTCATTCTTGATATTCCTGAGGAACTTTGTCATTCTTGATATTCCTGAGGACGACAGTATGTCGATTATCCTTGGTAGACCCTTTTTAAATACTGCAGGTGCTGTTATTGATTGCAACAAAGGCAATGCCACCTTTCATGTTAATGGAAATGAGCATACGGTACATTTCCCGAGGAAACAACCTCAAGTTCATAGCATAAATTCTATTGGGAAAATTCCATCAATTATTATTGGAGGTTTTGAATTTCCTCTTCCTACTGCAAAGAAAAAGTATGATATTCTTATTATTGGGGATTTTCATATCCACGTTGAGGTAACCTAGTGTCACTTTGAAATTTTTCCGGTTCTATGTGATTCGGAATGAGTTTGTTAACAAGACTTGATCAACCTTGTTAGTGGATTCATTTTGACGATCATGAGATGGATGAAACTAGAAGGCACAACCTTCTGTACCCTCTCTTTACTTTCTGTTACTTAGAATAAATAAAGTAGAAATAAAATATTTTGTCTGTTTTCTGAATTATCCATGCAATTAAAAAAATCCCGAAAATAAAAGTGCTCCGAATGCCCTGCAAATTTAGTATGATTTTTTGTGGAATATTCGAAGATTGCAGGGGGGGTCTACCACCTGGCCACGAGGGTGGAGGGCGCCCCCCCTATAGGGCGCGCCCCCTGTCTCGTGGGCCCACGGTGGACCCCCTCCACTTATTCCTGCACCCAGACACTTCTTCTTCCTCCCCAAAAAATCATCATCTAGCTCAAGCACGAGTTCCAGCCCATTTTGCTGCGATTTTCGATCTCCTTGCTCAAAGCCCCATTCACGAAACTGCTTTGGGAGATTGTTGCTTGGTATGTGACTCCTCCATTGATCCAATTAGTTTTTGTTGTAGTGCTTTATTCATTGCAAATTTTTGCTGCATAGGTGACCCTGTTCTTGAGCTTGCATGTCAAATTTATGAGGTCCCAAGTGATTTTAATGCATGATATAGGCTCTAGGCACTTGTAGGAGTAGTTGCTATCAATCTTGTTCAGTTTTATTTACTTTTATTTTGAAGTTACTAAAAATTTCAGAAATATTGCAGAAAAAGAAATATGTTAAGGAAAATGTACCAAGGTGGTTCTTCAAGGAAGAAAGGACCCCGGCTCGCAATACGTGAGCTCGATGACAAATTACCAAGGGAAGCTTATGTACGGCCTTGTGAATGGCCGTCGGGGCCATTTATGGTTGCAGCGGGTATCAAGGATGAATTTGATGCATATGTGCGTAATGCCGACCTCGAGGCGTTCATGCAAGATAAGTGCCCGCAGTACCAGTACTTAACTGATTCATTTGTGAGAAGGTTTACATTTACGTCTTCGCGCAATTCTCAAAGTGTCCTGTTTGATATTTATAATAAATCATACACCATGGACCTCGAAGATTTTACTACTGCCTGCAAACTCCCACAGTGGGGAAGTATTAATGAACCTAGTAAATCTGAATATAAAGATTTTCTTGCTAATATCACTATGGGAGAATCTAGGGACATAGCACAAGCTACCTTAGGGAGCATTCATTTTCCTTCTATACATTATTTTGCTCTCTTCATTGGTAGATGTATTAGTGGTAAAGATGAAGCATGTCACATGTGTGTCCCTGATCTTTGTGTTCTCAAGAGTGCTGTATTAGGCGATAAACAATACAATTTAGGGGCAATTGTTGCACGTAGGTTGCATCATAATGCTTTAGCTGGAAACTTTTTCGGAGGAATTTATGCAACCCGTGTGGCTAATTATCTTGAGATACCTATACATGAAAATGATACGGAATTGCTCCCTGTTTATTTAGATCATAATGCTATGATTAGTCGTCAATTCCTTGAAAGGAATGAACAATTCCTCCAATATCGACTAATCTCTGACAGACATCGTGCTGTCCATGTTACTCTCCCTGCTCCTACCCTTTTTTATTATCAGGCAAAATGAAGATATGTTGTCACCAGGGAGGAGGCAAATGAACACGAGAGGAGGGCGGTAGCAGCCCGTCGTCAGGCAGCAGCTGAGGAGGCAATGTCTGCTGCATCTCAGTACGACCCCAGTTACCATTATGGATATCAGTCAGGCTATCCATGGCCATAAACCAACTTAGGCCAAAATCCTAAGCTTGGGGGAGTACGTATTTCCCACCGACTTTACGTTCATGTTCACACACTATTCTAGTCGTCGGTGCTCATACTATTTCATTGTACTATCCATGCTAGTTTAAATTATTTTTCTAGTTTTCTTCTTGTGTGTTTGATAAACCTTATAAAAAACCAAAAAACTTAGTTATTTTAATTTTCATGCCTATAGTAGAAACAATTAAAAATAAAACCCAAAAAGATTTCTCGTTCTTCTTTTACTTGTTGGGAGCTTTCCCGTGTAAATAATTTTATTTCTTTTTCCTTTCTTTGAGGGTCAAGAGTAGAAGACCATATTGAAAATGTTTAGTGGTTCTCATATGCATGATGGATGATTTAATTTAGATCCCATATTACCTTGTCTTCTCTCTTGAAATGAATGCTTGCAGATTCCAGCTTAGTCCAATGCACGTGCACTCTTATTATTATACACATCGTTCGGTCGTGCAAGTGAAAGGCAATAATGACGATATATGATGGACTGATTGAGATGAGAGAAGCTGGTATGAACTCGACCTCTTTTGTTTTTGTAAATGTGATGAGTTCATCGTTCCTGATTCAGCATATTATGAAGTAGACATGTTTGTAATGACATTTAGGGATTATAGTTGCTTATGCCATGCTTAATTAGCTATGAGTTATAATGGTTTACCTTGCGTGCCAACATGCTATTAAAATGATTGTGATGTGGTATGATGAGATGGTATCCTCCTTTGAATGAATTGAGTGACTCGACTTGGCACATGTTCACGCATGTAGTTGAAACAAAATCAACATAGCCTTCACAATATTTATGTTCATGGTGGATTATATCCTACTCATGCTTGCACTTAGTGTAAATTAATTTTAATGCATGTTCATGACTGTTGTCGCTCTCTCAGTTGGTCGCTTCCCAGTCTTCTGCTATCCTTCACCTGTACTAAGCGGGAATAGTGCTTGTGCATCCAAACTCCATAAACCCCAAAGTTATTCCATATAAGTCCACCATACCTTCTTATATGCGGTATCTACCTGCCGTTCCAAGTAAATTTGTATGTGCCAAACTCCAAACCTTCAAATGAAATTATGTTTTGTATGCTCGAGCAGCTCATGTTTCAACTAGGGTTGTATGTATCTTCCATGCTAGGTGGGTTATTCTCAAGAGGCGTGGACTCCGCTCCTCATTCACGAGAAAATGGCTGGTAACCGGGATGCCCAGTCCCATGATCAAAAAGATAAAAGAAAATCTAAATAATTAAACAAAACTCCCCCATGATTGTTGTTAGTTGGAGGCACTCGTTGTTTCGAGCAAGCCATGGATTGATGCTTGTTGGTGGTGGGGGAGTATAAACTTTACCATTCTGTTTGGGAACCGCCTATAATGCATGTAGTATGGAAGATATCGCCATCTCATAGTTGTTGCGTTGACAGTGAAAGTATGCCGCTCAAAATGTTATTTATCTCTATTTTAAAATCGAGCTCGCACCTCTCTTTAATCCTGCTTCCCTCTGCGAAGGGCCTATCTATTTTCTTTTATGTTGAGTCATCACCTTCTTATTAAAAAGCACCCGTTGGAGAGCACACTGTCATTTGTATGCATTACTATTAGTTTATATTGGGTATGACTTGACTGGATCTCTTTTACCATGAATTACAATGTTTGGTTAGTCCTTGATCTTTAAAGGTGCTCTGCATTTATGTTTTGCGGTCTCTGAAAGGGCTAGCGAGATACCATTTTGTTATATCATATTATGGTTGTTTTGAGAAAGTGTTGTCATCCGAGTTTTATTATTATCGCTCGCTAGTTGATTATGCCATTGATATGAGTAAACATGAGACCTGAGTGTTATTATTAATATGGTTAGTTCATAATCTTTGCTGAAACCTTGAATGCTGGCTTTACATATTTGCAACAACAAGAGCAAACAGATTTTATAAAAGTTTTTGTTTATCACTTTCAGTTTGTCAACTAAATTGCTTGAGGACAAGCAAAGGTTTAAGCTTGGGGAAGTTGATACGTCTCCAACGTATCTACTTTTCCAAACACTTTTGCCCTTGTTTTGGACTCTAACTTGCATGATTTGAATGGAACTAACCCGGACTGACGCTATTTTCAGCAGAACTGCCATAGTGTTATTTTTGTGCAGAAACAAAAGTTCTCGGAATGACCTGAAAATCCTCGGAGACAAGTTTTGGAAAATATAAAAAATACTGGCAAAAGATGAAGGCCAGGGGGGCCACACCCTGTCCACGAGGGTGGGGGGCGCCCCCCTATAGGGCGCGCCCCCTGTCTCGTGGGCCCCCTGCTGCTCCACCGACCTCAACTCCAACTCCATATATTCTGTTTCGCGGAGAGAAAAATCAGAGAGGAAGTTTCATCGCGTTTTACGATACAGAGCCACCGCCAAGCCCTAAAACCTCTCGGGAGGGCTGATCTGGGCTCCGGAGAGGGGGATTCGTCGCCGTCGTCATCATCAACCATCCTCCATCACCAATTTCATGATGCTCACCGCCATGCGTGAGTAATTCCATCGTAGGCTTGCTGAACGGTGATGGGTTGGATGAGATTTACCATGTAATTAAGTAAGTTTTGTTAGGGTTTGATCCCTAGTATCCACTATGTTATGAGATTTTGATGTTGCCATGACTTTGCTATGCTTAATGCTTGTTACTAGGGCCCGGGTGCCATGATTTCAGATCTGGACCTATTATGTTTTCATGAATATATGTGAGTTCCTGATCCTATCTTGCAAGTCTATAGTCACCTATTATGTGTTATAATCCGACAACCCCGAAGTGACAACAATCGGGATACTTCTCGGTGATGACCGTAGTTTGAGGTGTTCATGTATTCACCAAGTGTTAATTCTTTGGCCCGGTTCTCTATTAAAAGGAGGCCTTAATATCCCTTAGTTTCCATTAGGACCCCGCTGCCACGGGAGGGTAGGACAAAAGATGTCATGCAAGTTTTTTTTCCATAAGCATGTATGACTATATTCGGAATACATGCCTACATTACATTGATGAATTGGAGCTAGTTCTGTGTCACCCTATGTTATAACTGTTACATGAGGAATCGCATCCGACATAATTATCCATCACTGATCCATTGCCTACGAGCTTTTCATATATTGTGCTTCGCTTATTTACTTTTCCGTTGCTACTGTTACAATCACTACAACACTGCTATCTTTACCTTTGCCACCGTTACCATTACTATCATATTACTTTGCTACTAAATACTTTGCTGCAGATACTAAGTTATCCAGGTGTGGTTGATGTTAGGGATCAGGATAGTGAATTTTGACTGCGGTTTAATTGAGCTCTGCAAGTAATATAATATGTGGTCACGAGAGTGCTTAAGTTTTGCATGGCTGGAGATATAACTCAACTTAGCAAAACCACGGCGGAAGCATGCAGTTGGCATGATTAAAGTGAGGTCAGCTAAGTCCTAATTTTAAATCCATAACCCTTGTGCTGTTAAGACGGCGCAACAGTTTGAGCACGGACCAGCTGAAGATAATTGGGTCCGAAACCGATATTCATATCGCGCACCACATGCTGTGTTGTGCAGATGCGGTGTGTACGCAGCCCCACATTCATACCGGTAATTTTTTTGTTCAAACGCTGAATCGGTGGCATAATCATGGTGATAATGCAATGGATTACCTGAACAGGAGATCCACGGCGAGTGAGATGAAGGAGACCGATAAATTTTCAGTGACGAGCGAACTCTGCGGAGGGATCAGGATTGGCTTTCCTTTGGAGAGCTAGAATATGCCTCGCCTGTCGCCACCGATGCTAGATGGAGAAAGATCTAGAACTCATCTTGCGGACGACCCCACAAGTTAGTCAAATACTTGGAGGAACTATATGAGAGCCCACATGTCAGTATGACTTCGAAATCCACCTACCACATTTTCTCACCCCAGACGGAGGTTCTCCTCATATGACTCATATAAGGCCGACCCCACAATTTAGTGAGAGACTTAAAGGAATTAGTAACTGAGAGCCCACGCGCCAGTCTCGTCGACGGTCAAGTGAAGTTGACCTACTACATCTCGTCACGCCGAAAAAACATGTGCATCTCTCATGCATCGCAAAACTCACCCCACCTATCAGGTTATTCTTCTCCTGCACGCAAAAAATCGAAGTAGGCTCTCTCTTTCCTTCTCCGTTTCTCTCTCCGTCTCTCTTTATCTTTTCTCTCTCTCCCAGATTCAAAATCATTGGAGGAGATCGCTGACAAACTGCAGGGAAGCAGATCCCCTCACAATTTAGAAAGGTGTGAGTTCCGAACAATCAGCGCATAAGATTCGGCAATCAATGGTTAGTAGAAAGGTGTGAGTTCAATTATATAGAAGTATCAATATATCTATGTTGCGTGGTAAGTGTAATACCTTAGTAAGAAATATTGAGATCGACTTTGAAAATTTTCAACACTGATACTGCGGGTTTATAACTTTTTCGGGCAGATGTTCAGGAGTTCGACATCTGGTCAGGACAACAGGGACGGTCTGTCTTTGAACGACATCGGCAAGGATTATGGGAGGCAGGTAATAGCAAGGCAGTTGAACATTAGGATTTGGTCTTTTATTTCTGTGACGTTTGCTGTCAAGGTGCTACCACTGAGAACACCAATTAGTATATCATTAAGAAGAACAAAAATGATTAATATATCATGGATGAATGCTGTAATATCTGTTTATCCTGTGTATCTACTCTGTACTTGAGTATTGAGAGGTGGAAGAAAAAAATCACTACAAAATGAGAAGAAGATGAAGGATGCAGATGCTGTCAAACACGCACATGCTATGCGGGCTGGAGTAATTGGAGTCAAGAGTGAGATACAAGTTCTTGGCAAACGTCCCAACCAGGAGCATGTTGTGCAGCAGACACCTGCGAAGAGGAGCATTCTAAGCAGCAGAGACTCCACTAAGCAGATTGTGCAGTAACGATTTAAAACTTCAAACGCTGGTTTTGAACGTACGTGGAAGTTTTACGTGCTAATTCTTTGTAATACTCTCACGTGCCTCTAATTATTTTTTGCTTTCAAGACACAGTTGTCCACAAAGGTGCAGAGCGGGCGTTGTGACGCCCCAGCGTTTGATGGCGGTTATAATGAAGAGGTACAGGGTAACAGAACTTGCCTTGATGCAAGCAGAAGGATCATTGGCAACAAAAGCATTCGTGTTCAAGGATCCGGTACGGTCTGCGCGGGCAAGAAGAGTCCAACGACAAAATCAAACATAGGAGGAATAAACTTTACTGTTCAGCAGCACCAGAAAGCAATACAGGTGACAGCAAATATGGACGTGCAACAACATTTAAAGCAAATGTATATTTTTTTGTGAGCAATTTTTTCTTTGTTTTCGTCTGGTATATTTAAATTCCAGTATCTTGCACATGCAGGTGTATGAGCAAGGAAGCAAGTATCGCGGTAGTCCACGGATCGATGAAAACATAAGGCAAGGTCCTTTGAAAGGATCACCTACGGCGTCCAACATGAGGGGTCCTTCCAAAGGATCTCCGATGGCATTCAGAATAGTCAGCGAAATTATCAATGCACGGAGGTTGTCGCCAAGATTTTCTGGACAAGAGAGGCATGGGAAAACAAAGGTGACGTCGGAACTATGCTTTTTCAATTGAATGGCCAAGCAGTTTTATGGAAGAACAGGGTAAAGTGTAAAACATTAGGACGGCTGTCTGTCTGGTGCGGCTGTATATGCAGTTGTATAGGATGTTGTTGTGCCTCTCCGGTTGTATGGTGTAAGCAGAAGCACATATGTGCCTCTTTGTCCAGATGTGTGTGTAGCATGGTCACGTTCGTGCTGCTGGGTGTAATGTGAACAGTGCCTCTGGTGTACCGCTTATTAGAAATTAAAAAAACGCATATGCTGCTCTGGGTATCTAATTCTGTTTCGTGCTATGTGTTCAGGATTTGGCGGAGGGGATAACAGATGAGGCAAAGAAATATCATATTTCTCCATCCATTTTGAAAGGAACGCAGTGTTCAGAGCAGCAAGCAACGTGCAGCGCCAGCACGGATTGCATTGTAGAAGCAGCACAGTCCCTTGGTTGCACGAGTACCGGAGAAACAGGGAGCAGCATTGCACAATGCGACAGTGGAGAGGCAGAGTCATTCATGGATTTGTCCGTGCCATGAAGAAACGTCGCTGCTGCGTGTGACAAACAACATAGCAGAGGCAACTCCTCTGTAAGTGGACCTGTGGCTGGCGATGAAACCGATGTTGTCAGAAGTGAATGCAATCAGACGAACAAAGACACGGTAGGCAGAATCAAAATGGCGCCGCCGACCATTGTAGAGAAAGAAATGGACGACATGTTCAAAGAAGGCATATACCCAATGATTCAGGAGGTCACCGAAGCGCCCGAACCAGAGGGTGGTATGGTATTTGGATCATTGGATGAGTGCTTTTTCTTCTTCTGCAGATATGCGTGAAAGGTTGGCTTTGCTGCCAAGCGATCAACGAGCAGAAGATCGACATATGATCAGCAGCTTGACAAGCAGGTGTTTCAGTGCACCAAGGAAGGGCAGAATAAAACAACTGAGAGACATGTTAAGGAGAGAAGGAGCAATTGCTTGATCCGGACAAGCTGCCCAGTCCAAATAACAGCCAAGAGGGATGCAGATAGGAGGAAATGGTATCTGAAGAACGTGCGCCTAGAGCACAACCACCAACTTCACCCATCAGATTGGATGCTGAAGTTCATGAGATGCTACAAGAAG
Source organism: Aegilops longissima (assembly GCA_021605205.1). Classification (NCBI taxonomy): domain Eukaryota; kingdom Viridiplantae; phylum Streptophyta; class Magnoliopsida; order Poales; family Poaceae; genus Aegilops; species Aegilops longissima. The sequence continues at coordinate 721,893,941 of CM038680.1, forward strand.
ATGACACCTCAGGAGAAATTCTTTATACAAGTGCTGCAGAAGGCGAGGTTAGAACCGAGGAAGGTTATGCAGATTTTTACTGCCATGGGGACACCAAGGCGAGAAATTATGTTCGACACGATTGACATAAGCAACATTGCATGCCGTGACAGGGCTGGAGAGCGCGGCACTGATATCGAGGACACCATGAAACTGTTTGTCGATATGCAGAGGCGGAGGTCGGGATTCCACCATGTGGAAGAGACAGAGAACAATGTAGTGCGCAGCCTGTTTTGGACAGACTCCTTGTGCAAGATGAATTATGATCTATATGGAGATTTCGTGTCTTTTGGCACGACATTCTCTACGAATATATATGGCTTGCCATTTGCACCAATTATAGGTGTCGACAACCATGGGTCGACCGTCCTGTTTGGACTAGGCCTTTTGAAAGATGAGAAAATAGGGTCATTCAAGTGGCTCCTAAGCATGTTTGTCGAGGCAATGGGAGGTAAAGAGCCGAAATACATAATAACAGACCAGGACCAGGCGATGAAGACTGCAATAAAGGAAGCTCTTCTGAGAACGAGGCACAGGTTCTGCTGGTGGCATATTAGGAAGAACCTAAAGGAAAATAACGTCGTAGTGTTTGCGCAGCACCCAGGGATGTCTGATGATTTATTTCGAATCATTAAAAACTCACTAAATCAAGACGAGTTTGAGCATGCCTGGAAAGCAGCAATTTCTGTGCACAAGGCGGAAGGCAATAAACACCTGAACACGCTATGGGAACTCCGAAATTTTTGGGTGTCGGCTTACTTCAAGGACTGCTTCTATCCATTCTCGTCAACAACCACTCGCAGTGAGAGCGCGAATTCGATGTGGAAGAATTACGTCGACCACAGTGACACTATAAAAAGGTTTGTTGATGCGTATCACATGATTCAACAAAATTGCCTCGCCACGCTTGACAAGAAAAGACACCGAACAGAGGAGAAGGTGCCATCACTAGAGACGGGTTTTCTGATTGAAAGACAGGCAAGTCAAGTATACACGAATGAAATTTTCAGCAAATTCCAACTGGAGCTACGGAACCGTACTTACTTCAAGTGCTCTGATCTGGCAAAGGGGAGGCAATATTTTTTTAAAAAGATTATTGATCCTGGAGATAAAGTGTGGAGACCATATCCCGGCGAGGAATTTGAGAGGTCTGAGTTCAGGGTAGATGTGGATGAGCAAAAAAAATATACAGTTGCAGCTGCAAGAAAATGAGTAGGGATGGAATCTAGTGCTGCCATGTGCTTAAGGTGATGGACCAAACAGGCATGATCGATCAACTTCCAGAATCCTTTGTCATCTCCAGATGGACCAGGAATCTATCAGAGAGTCTGAAAGTTCTGTCTACAAGTCAAGGTGATAGCATGACCGCACAAGATGATGAAACGATGAGATTCGGCCTCGCTTACGCTGAGTTGTCGGATATCTGTTCAAATTCTTGCAGAAAAGAGAAGGCATACAGTGTTCTGCATGAGTCTCGGTAGATATGAAAATAAAAGTCATGGCGGCACTTGCGAGGAACCGCACACGGCATTCTTGCCAAACTCTCAAGAACCCTCCATGAATGGCTCAAAGGGCACGAAAAAGGAGATCGAATCAAAGCTGGTTCTGAGAAGAAAAGAAAAGGCTACAAAGCCGCAACCAAGTGCGGCCGTTGTGGAGAAAAAGGTCACAGGAAAACAAACTGCCCGAATAACCCAGAAGTTCATGAGAGGATGAGGATTGATGAGGAAAAGAGGAAATCGCAGCAGGAGAAGAGGGCAAGGTCAATGAAATGGCCGACAACACCGACAACAGCATCCAGGACATCAAACGGCTCAGGACATGCACTCCAAGCCCAGGACGAAGACGTCAGACGCCAGCAATTCCAATGACCCTACTGACAGCAGGGAGCATTTACCAAAGTCTTACATCTACGCCAGAGTCAAACATCACACAAGCCAGGAACACAAAATGCATGCAGGGAAGCCCGGGACAAGGCACGGAATCTGCGCAGTCCATTTTCAGAAAGGAAAGGTCTGAGTGGAGACTTTTTGGTACCGGAGAACAGTAAGAATAGAAAAATTAAAAGGTAATAATGCAGCTTAAACAGGACGTAAGAAAAAAATATTGATGACCGCAATCTTTCGCTTTGTTTTTATGTATGAATATTGATTTTACAGGTAAATAGGTTGAATAGCTACGCAGAGGGGTGGGGTTGCACAAGTGTCGAGAAGGAAGAATGGATCACTGAACATTCAAAAACAATACTGCACGTGGAGCGATGAAATAGCAGGTGATCGGTGTGGAGGGCGGGCTGGTGCCGATTGTTTATTTTCTCGTTGTGTGGTTATAAGAACGGCTTGTAAGTTAATTTGCTCCAGTCATAGAAAGAAAACAAATTTAGATAACAACGCCTTTTGTTTCTTTATGTATTTTTACTTGGCGGAGAAAAATATCAGAGGCACAGGTTTCCTTGTTATTTTCTGCAGCCGCGTCGGTTTCTGAACGTTGATGTTGTAAGCATACAAGCATGCTTCTCCCACGGTTCAATCGTAAACGCACGGACGTGACTCTATGTAATACCACACCATGCCTCCACGTGTTTACGTTGCTTATCTCTCTGTTTGAACGAGTCGACGGGATCGTTCGGAAGACAGACACTAGTTTACATGACTCTATATAATACCGCATGATGCCTTTGTGTGCTGCCCACCCGTGCTTCCGGCGTGGAACAGATTCTTTTAATGTATGTATGTGTCGTAAAAAATTAAAACTTGGAGGGGCACACCCGTTCCTGGTCTGCATGTTCAAAAGTGCATATTGTATAATCAAAGCCGTGATTGTTCAACAGTGCATCTATACAACCATGATTTCACCTTGTTGTGGCATCGTGATGTTCGTTCTCTACCTGAAAAGCATGCCTTCCACAGCCGTCCTACTGTGCGCCTTACAAAGGAGCTACGCCAGCCGATAGAGTGCTTCTTCTATTACGAAAAACGTGGCGCTCTTTGCTTCACCTCCGTGCGTTTGACAGTTGCTCCTTGGTACAGAACCGTGGTTGTACAGAGTTCTTGCCCGTGCTTTTAAGGACAGTGTTTCTCGGATCGTCCATTCAATCTCTCAGAAAGTAAACTGTGAGGGATCACATCTGTATCCAATTCCGTTGTGTTTCTGTAGTAAACGCTCGTACGTGACTCTATGTAATACCATAACATGCCTCCACTGGTTCACGTCCGTGCCTCTCCGTCGGCGGAATCGTTCGGAACACAGACACAAGCTAACATGACTGTATATAACATCACACTATGTCTTTGTGTGCTGCCCACCCGTGCTTTCGGCGTGGAACAGATTCTTTTAATGTATGTACGTGCCGTAAAAAAATTAAAACACGGAGGGGCACGCCCGTGCCTGGTCTGCGTCTTCAACAGTGCATCTCGCATAATCAAAGCCATGACTGTATTTGATGTTTCAAGTAGGCATCTACAATTTACGAAAAAATAAAGGAGAGGTAATTAATCTGTACCTTTCGCGTCCCTCTTAGTATTTAAGTTGTTTCTTGGGTGGACAGGTTATAATCCATTTTCCCAGATCCACCTCGCTGAGCACTTGTCGTGTGCGGTGCGACCGCTGCAATGGAGATGGAGATGGAGATGGAATGTGGTACTCCTAGCTCCAAGAGGGCGAGAGTGGCGCCATCGGCGACGCCGCCTTCTGGTGGTGTGTTTGTCTGGACCTCATCAGCGACCTCCCGGACGCCGTCCTAGGTGAGATCATCTCTCGTCTCCCCATGAAGGAGGGCATCCGTACTCGAATCCTCGCTCGTAGCTGGCGTCCTTTATGGCTCACCGCTCCTTTGAATCTCAGCTGTCGCGAGATCTCTCTTGACCGTCTTTTTAACGATGGAGAAACAATTCATATTGCCATCCTCTTGAAGCTGTCCGCCATCCACGTGCCTCACGTGACACTTGCAGTGAATCCTACGGGGCCCGTCGTGCCACACCCACGTCACTTCACAAACGTGGTTCTCTAACCGGGTAGTCGGACCCATTCCTCTGACGGCACACTTCTGTGCATCCAGAGAGTGCACAACCGTGACTGCACAAAACACACGTACGGGTCAGTACTAGTTTCAGCTTTGGCGAGCGAGTACAAAAAATTACTTCCCTCTCCATAATTACTCCATAAATACATCGTTTTGTTCGTCTTCTCTCCCGAGTCACTTGCTCTTCTGCTCATCTTCTTCTCTGGTTCCTTTCGTCTTTCTTGCTTTGTCTTCCTCACTCTATAGTCCACATAGATGGATCTACGATTCGCCCACTTGCTCTGAAATACAGTAAGTTTTCTCCCTTCTGCTTAATACTTACGCCTTTCGCACTGTGTTTTTTTAGATGGATTCTTGTTTTATGTTACCCTTTTAATATTAGTTTTTGTGTTAATATCTTACCTCTTTTAAGAGGTTCTATAGGGGAATAATCTTGGGGGGCAACAGTTGATTTTTAGTTTGCTGCAAGCTTGTAGATTTGAGGAGCTCTGTGCGTGTTTTTTCATTTTTTTGCAGAGACACTAAGATCGAGGGATATCACCGTAGCAGCATTCGTTCCCCTCTATCTTACTCGTTGAAACAAGCGTGTATCAGTGATATACAGTCCTTTAATTCTTTGTGCCATTAGTGGAGTGTTGAAACATTTTTTTAATAATTAATGAACCTGAGTCTTACATATTGTTACATCTTGCAGACAAAGATGGCGTGTAATGTTTGCAGGAACCTCAACTGTCCCGGTGTTGAATCTGATGTTGCCCAATCTTTCTTGATTGTGTCTTTGCCTCGTTCTTATGAGTCATGCCTGGTAAGTTATCTTTATTCCGCAGTCAGCAACCACACGTATTCGTTCGGAGCGAACTATACTGCGCATGCTTGTTTTTATTTTATAGGCCTTGATGTAATGTAATTAGAAGTTCAATTGTTTTGTATAGGTTTAATTAAATGTCATAGATGGTGGCTGTGCCCGTGCCTGAAAGCCAGGAAATTTTAAGGAAAAAAACAATTCCATGCCTTTTTTTTCTAAAAATCAGTAAAACATTTATTTACCTTTGTCTTGATTTTACTTTTATGCAGTATGTCCCATGCTACTACCGGAACCAGGTCCTTTCTTTGATCTCTTTATGGAAAGATGAAGCTTTCGAGGATGGTTTTGAAGACGAAGATTTTGACCTTGTGTTCGGCACTACTGAGGAATTGTCTTACAAGATTAAGTTTACAGATTGCGACCACAGGTCTAAGTTTCATGTACCTGGATGGGAAAAGTTGATACGTGACTATGATCTGTTTTATGGTGATATTATAAAATTGGATTTGCAAGCAGAAGATTTCTTCTTTCCGATTGACTTGATGTTGAGTGAATCTCGAGGAGGTCACAAAGCGTTTCCAAAACCTTCCGTTGGTACGTTCTGATCGCTTATCAATATTTGTTATGATTTAACATTTATCTATTATAATTTTACTGTGGCGTGCCATTGATATCTATGTGCTTAATCTCTGTGATATAATGTATTAAGACTTTCTTTGTACTCACGATGTAGTTTATAACTGTAATTTTCCTTTTTAAAAACCAATATTCGTTTATTTTAGTTCTAACTGCTTTATTCAGTGTTTCACACATGGTGGCTAATACATGGTTGTATTTACTTAGCCCTTGAAGGCCTCAGTTTATCGGAAAGGGGGTACATAGACGAGACAGTCTACACCCGGGGCATAAAACTTTCCTATATCGACATGGCCTGCATGATTAAACTAGTCCTAAATGCTAAACACATCCCTGCCATTACCTTTGTGCACCGTCTATGTTTCACCAATGTTCACACAGACCGTTTGGTACGTCGTTGTTTATTTCTCTAAACCACAGTCAACATGCGTGTCTTCGTAATCTAATGTCAGAATAACTTGTTATTGTAAAGAAAATCCCAGCTATTGTTACAAATGATATTAGGATGAAGCTTGGATATTTGCCTCTCAAGGGCAGCATCAGGCTTGTTCAAACTTTCAGCAGCATTGATTTGCCTGGCACCTACTGTATACACAAAGATGGAAGGATGGCGATCACCGGGATTTCTCCTTTTGCAAATGCAGCCAGGCTGACAGTTGATTGCGTTGTACTGATCACTATCGAGTGGCACACTGTGCGCGGGCAGGACTCGCTCTCACTTGTCATCACCGGTGTTCAGACCACATAAATTTGACCTACTATGGTATTAAATTAAGTATCATATGTGTGTTATTTCAAACTATGAGTGCAGTTGAAATCGTCGTAGTACATACCTAATAGAACTTATCGGTTTAAATTCTTATTCAAACTATGGTACTGAAAGCAGATGCGATCCTAAACGTGGTTGTTGTCGCTGTTGTTGTTGTTCTGGTTGATGTTGTTGTTGTTGTGGGTGTGTCTCTTGGTTCAACATGTTTGCTCAGAGAGGCACTTGAACCTAGTGCAGGCTCAGTCCTGTGTTAAGAAGACTCATGGTCATGTCTTTGTGCTTTGTTTAACTTAGCTGACTTTGTGCAGTAAGAGAGGCACAACCGTGAAGTTAGTGAAGGCACGGTCATGTAGTATAAGAGGGTATGGCGCTCCCTCCCAGTTGTCATTATTTCAGCTGAGTCGTGTCCTTAGATAGGCACGTTGGTCGAGCAAGCGGAGGCACGGTGCCATATTAGGAAGAAGTCTTGCGGTCGTGCATCCCATGTCAAAAAGAAGATCTAGGATCGTGCGTGCGTGTTCAATATGTTTGTAGTGACACGCTGCTCGGAGAGGCATGTGCATGAATCAATTGGAGGCATGGAGTCCGACTTGTTGCCACTGTCTGATGTCACTGTTCTCACAGTGACATCACTTAAAAATACTATTCCCTTTGTTCATTTCTATAAGGCGTTGTTGACACTTCAAACAGCGTGCAAAAGTTGACTCCAACCCGTCTTTCCAGATCCACCACACCCATCCCTCCTAGATGGAGTCCGATGCTTCTCGTACCAAGAGGGCAAGGCTCGTGCCACCGACGACGCATTCCGCTGGGTGTTTGGCGGTACCGGCGGGGACCGGTGAGGGTCCGCCCACCGGATCTGAGGAGCACGGGAAAAAAACTCGTCCAGACCGCATCAGCGATCTCCCGGACGTCATCCTAGGTGAGATCATCTCTCGTCTCCCCATCAGGGATAGCATCCGTACTCGCATCCTCGCTCGTCGATGGCGTCCTTTATGGCCCACCGCTCCTCTGAATCTCGACTGCCGTGAGATCCCTGCCGCTCGTCTTTTTAAGCCTCTAGAAACAGTTCATATCAAGAAAATCCCGTGGCGCCTCCTACCTAGGAGCTCGCCCGCGAAAGGCACTTCGGAACTCGGTGCCCTCGCAAATCTGGCACTGACGATACGACCCTTCCGGAAGCCATCCTCTCCGCCCATGGGGGCACAGTTCACCGTCTCTGCATACCAGCGTGCTACCTCCAGTCCAGACACTCCGCCGTCGACGCCTGGCTGAAATCATACAAATTGAACAATCTCCAGGTGCTCGAGTTCTATTACACGTTCCCAGATTTCATGGAAGAGTGTGTCGTACGACCACTCACACAACCATCATCCGCGCCTTTTGCACCGGCGTCCTTCTCTCGCTTTGCATCTCTAATTGCCCCGCACTCCGGTGCCTTCTGCTTACTTGGAATATGGAAAGCCGTTGCATACGAATAAACTCACGTAACCTTCTAAGCATTGGAATTCGCTGTGGACATGGCGAACTTGTTATAGAGGATGCCCCGTCACTTCAGCGGTTTCTTAACGATATTATCAGCAGCAACTTGCAGTTAACTGTCATGTCTGCACCTAAACTGGAGACTCTGGGCAATTCCATGATTTTTTCTCTGAATCCAAGGTCACGCGTAACCCTACAGTTACCAGGTACCTAGTTTTCAGCTGCATTTGTCCGAGTAAACAAATTTCTTGTATAGAACATTTTGTTCAATTTTTAAAATTGTTATGCATGCACCAGTGCTTTGAACGGTCAAGACTTTGCTCGTCAAGGTGTGTTTTGAAGTGGACGTGGCCGTTTCCCTCATGCAATGCTTTCGAAGCTTTGAGAACTTGTTTATCGAGGTGATGATTCTCGCACACATTGAAAACCCATAACATGTATAATGTACTACTTCTACTATATGTCTTAAAAATCTTGTGTTGCATTCGTCTGTAAATTGATACACCCGTGGCTAGACATGTTTTAGTATTACATACACCCATATGTAAAAAAACCAATAAATACTTTACACTGGATGCTCTTTCGACAGAATCTCTGTTTTTAGAGCTTAAGTATTTTCATTCTTCATGTACATGTAGGGAGGACTCTGTTGCGGAGAAACAAATACATGGCGTCGTAAGCACCAACAGTTTGTCAAACGAGATGACTTTCGTTTGAAGACAGTTACGTTGGATGACTATGAACCCTGCTTGGTGAACATTGAATTTCTGAGATTCTTTGTTCTGAGTGCAAGCAAGCTTGAGACCATGAGGCTTAACTACCGTTTTGACCAAGACTTCACGGAAGCATTTTATGAAAAGCGTCAAAAGGAACTTCTATGGCACAAAAAGGCTTCTGAACGTGCTCACCTTATATTGTCAGGAGCATGCAAGCACCGGTTCTTTTATTTAAAACTCACGCGTGTTGAATACCTGGATTTGATGGACCCATTCAGCTGTGACTGCTGAATACAAAGCTGGAGTAAGTTGTTCAAGGTTGCAGGTTTACATGTTGTTGCGCCCTTTTGAACGTGCGTTTTGTCTAAACACGAACAGACAACCCTTGTAGTATTTTGTATCGTCTATAAGCTTGCCATAACAATCCTTGACCAGAAAGTGTTGTGACTATGCAAATGAAAGTGTTGTGACTGTGCAAACGTCTGTGCCTTCAAGCACATTGAATGTTTCAGCGGAAAGATTTTGAGTATTTTACCGGCACGACACTGAATCTTTGTTAGTACAGCACCATATTCCCAGTGATAATGAACTCGTCGGTAGGAACCTTTCCAATACCGAAGCAAGTCCGTGATTCGTATGCCAATAAAACCATGTGTATCGTGACATGCCGGTTGTTCTTCGTCTTGAGTTTAGACTTTCCCTATAAACTTCACAATCGTGATTTTCTAACTGAGTACCAAGAAGGTTGGTGCACGTACCTGTAGAGGCCTTACTTCGGCGCCTTCTGCGCACACTTTTCTGCACCCAGAGAGGGTTTATACTGAGCCAGGCCTGGAGAAACACCACACCCGTGCATGTGGTGGCTCCCCAACAGTGCCTCCGGCGCCCGTGCCTCACGTCACATAAGCCGTGATTGTTGGGTTGACACTCGTGCCTAAGAGGCTTCATTACCGTGCCTACGGTGTTTCAATACATGCGCCTCACATGACACTTGCCGTGACCGCTGTGGTTGTAGAGAATACACGCCCGTGCCTCCGGAGCTGAGTATTCGGATCCATGCCTCTGCCACTGTTATTTTGTGCATTAAGATGGTTGACAATTGTACGTGCCTGTAGAGGCTAGACTTCGGTGCCTCCGGATCCTGCACCCTCATGCCTGGCGTGCCATGAGCCGTGGCTTTTACGTTCCCCTGGAGACACACGAGACGTGGATCCACAGACTCCACAGCCGTGTCTCTACAACTGAGATTTCGCAGCCATGCCTCTGCCACCACACTTTTGTGCATCCAGGGAGTTGATACCTATGTTGTAGAGGCTTCAATGGGGTCGGTGCCTGCAGAGACTGCAATTAAGTGCCCCCAGCGCCTGCACGCACGTGCCTCACAGGACACTTGCCACCGTGTCGTGGCTCTTTAATAGAGTATACCGACCTAGAGAAGGTTACTGACTTCGGCGCCTTCTGCGCACACTTTTCTGCACCCAGAGAGGGTCTATACTGAGCCAGGCCTGGCGAAACACCACGCCCGTGCGTGTGGTGGCTCCCCAACAGTGCCTCCGGCGCCCGCCTGCATCTACGTGCCTCACGTCACATAAGTCATGACTGTTGGGTTGACACTCGTGCCTAAGAGGCTTCATTACCGTGCCTACGGTGTTTCAATACATGTGCCTCACATGACACTTGCCGTGACCGTTGTGGTTGCAGAGAATACACGCCCGTGCCTCCGGAGCTGAGTATTCGGATCCATGCCTCTGCCACCGTTATTTCGTGCATTAAGAGGGTTGACAATCGTACGTGCCTGTGGAGGCTAGACTTCGGTGCCTCCGGATCCTGCACCCTCGTGCCTGGCGTGCCATGAGCCGTGGCTTTTACATTCCCCTGGAGACACACGGGACGTGGATCCACAGATTCCACAGCGTGTCTCTTCAACTGAGATTTCGCAGCCATGCCTCTGCCACCACACTATTGTGCATCCAGGGAGTTGATACCTATGTCTGTAGAGGCTTCAATGGGGTCGGTGCCTGCAGAGACTGCAATTAGGTGCCCCCAGAGCGCCTGCACTCACGTGCCTCACACTACACTTGCCACCGTGTCGTGGCTCCACACCACCGTGTCTCTACAGACCGCACAACCATGCGTCCTTAACTCAGTATGCCGAACCTTGGCTCTGCCACCAAACTTCTGTTGTGTCCGCACGGTTGATAGACGTGCCTCATCCAGACGCACGTCCGTCCAAGCCGTGACTATTCCACCACGTCCGTCGAAATCTTATAGATTAGGTACGTATATATATTGTCGTCTTTGTGAATCGTAAAACCCTACCCCTCTTCCCAGATCCACCACACAGGGAGCTGCATCGGAGGCAGCACGAGCTCGGCAATGGAGACGAGGAAGCGTGCCTCTAGCAAAAATAAGACGAGTTTCGCGGCTGTACTCGTGCCCTCTGAGCTCGTTAAGAGGAGCGACCGTGGCCCGACCACTGGATCCGAGAACCATGTTGATTCTGGTCCGGACCGCATCAGCGATCTCCCGGACGCCATCCTCGGCGAGATCATCTCTCATCTGCCCATAAAGGAAGGCATGCGCACACAAGTGCTCGCATCTCGGTGGCGCCGCATATGGCACACCGCACCACTTGAGATCGACTTCCGTGTGATCCTTGATACTCGTTCTACGAGATCTCTAGAAAAAATCTGCTGCCAAATCATCTGTGTTTTCCCGGGCAACCAAACAGTCCAGGAAACATACCTCGGAACTCAATGCCGACATTTTAGCTGCAACTGTCGCGGAGAATCTGTCGCCGATGACTTCAGTCTCCCTATATCTGTCCTCTCCGATCACGAGGGCCCGATTCGCCGCCTCTGCATCCCGACAAGCTACCTCCAGTGCCAACCTTGTGGCGTCGATGAGTTGTTCCTGTCTCGGAATCTGGACCAACTCCAGGTTTTAGAGTTCTATCACATATTCCAAAATTTCTTCTATCTGAGGGCCATCGGCAATCAGAATCCTTCTTCTATGCCGTCCGCCACGGCATCCATATCTAGATTTCGCTCGTCTCTCCACACCGTCACCTTCGCCATGTGCAAACTAGAAGACAATCTAGTAGAAATGCTTTGCCTCCCACTGCTCAGAGACTTTCGCTGGTGGAGGTTTATATATCGGATGTCTCCTTGCGGAAGTTCATCCACCACGGTTGCCCTGCCTGCAGATTACTGCTGCTTGTTTGCAACAAGAAATTCACTGTCTCTGAATAAAATCAGCTAGGCTTGTAAGCATTGGCATTCGTTCCGACGAAGGAAAACTGATCATTGAGGACGCTCCTTGCCTCCGGAGACAGCTACATGATTCTGTAGATGCACAACTACAAATAACAGTTGTGTCCGCGCCTGTGTTGGACACACTGGGAAAAATTTCTGAATTTCCCAACGAAACAAGTATCATCATTGGTTCTACAGTTATTCAGGTACTGCCTCTGCATGTTACTTTGATCTGCGTTATTCAAAAGCACTTGAGATTCACATCCACGAGCTAATAATATCTCGTTATGTGCTCAATGATGGGTCTCAGCATAAGTAGCCTACACGCGGTGCTGGATTCTGTCAAGACCTTGTTTATCTCACAGACATGCTTTAATCTGGATGAGATTGTTGACTTGTTGTGATGCTTTCGATGCTTGCAAAACTTGTTTATCGAGGTGATGATTTCACACGTTGAAAGCCCACGGACAATATACATAATATCTGGCACTAACTGCTCAGTTTTGCTCTTCATGTGTGTTTAGGGGAGGATGGGATCAAAGAGGTATAACAAATGAATGTCGCCAAAAGCAGTTGGTGTTTCTCAATAATCACGACATTTGTTTGAGGACATTAACGCTGAAGACTATGAAGTCACAGATGCAAACACTGCATTTGTGACATTCTTTATTCTCAATGCTAGGATGCTCTTGACAATCAGGCTTAAGTTTGGCTCTGAGAGATTTCACTCGTGAATTTTACAAACGGCAAGAACTTCAGATGGACAAAACGGCTTCTAATTGTGTCAAGCTTAAATTAACAACAACTTGCAAGCATATGCACAAGGATTTAAAAAACACAGGTGTTGAATATCTGGATTTGCCAGATCCGTTCAACTGTGGATGCTGAAAATAGGTCTGGAGAGATGTACTTGCTGTATTGAATGAGTGCATTGTGTAAACATGGTCAAACGATTCTCACTCATTTTCCACTGTACTGTCTGTAAGTTTTTTTTTAGGCTGTAAACTCATATTTTTAAAATTAGGGATATAAACGTTTATGCTTTCTGTTTTCAATATCGACCATATGTTTCTGGACCTAATGATAAAAGAAATCAGCTCGCACAGATGCTCAAAAATCAAACTAGTATCCTCTTGTTTATCTCAGTTATTTGCCATGAAATTCTGTCTTTTAAAAGCAACATGCGTCGACTGCAAACCTGCAACTGCTGCAACTGCGCCTCTCCGAAGGACGTCCGTGCACCCCACAGGAAACGAACCGGCATCGAGAGGTTGTGAAAACCATACGTCCGTGCGAACGCGTCAATAAAAACATTTGGAATGCTGTGATAATGACTTAAGGTCAGCAACGAACCTCCAATCACTTTTTAGATGTCGGGTTCCCATTATCATTATCATATTGAATAAAACTCATGCATCCGAAGAATTCGTCAAAGCAATAGATTACGTGCCATTTTTAATTGCAGGCACCGTGTCCCTCCGAGAGGCCGTGCCAGAAATTAACAATTCGAAAAACACTAGCACGGTCTTGCGTCATTTGAACATACACCCGTGCCTCTCTCAATGAACAAGAAGCTTAAAATGTTGCGATAACAGAGGCAATTCAGTGCATCTTCTCCTCGGAGAACTATGCGCACCGTGGCTTCACTCCCCTGTCCCTCGGAGTGGCCGTGTCTTGCAAAAACAACCAGGAGAACACAAAAACAACTAGGAGAACAACCGTGCGCCAACTGTTTAAAGACCGCGCGTCTGTCAATGAACACGTCACTGAGAACATTTAGAATACAGAGGCCTTTCCGTGTGTCTCATTCTTATCATTACATGACGATGCGCACCGTGGCTTCACGTCCCTGTCCCTCCGAGAGACCGTGTTAGAGAGAAGTAATTCGAAAAACAGAAGCATGGTTGTGCGTCATGGGCATGCCTTATTTGCATGTAAGTCCGTTCGTGTTTGTGTTGTCCGTGCGTGCCTCTATGCTCATATAATAAGCCAATAGTCTTGTCTTTTCCGCTGTACAGTAGCCCCATGTCAGTGAGCAGGCACGTATTATAATTGTCTGTTCTGTTTTCTGCCAACCCAGACTGCCCCCTCCCGCTCACCCGCTGTAAAGTTCATCGTCCCTTCTCCCTCGATTCTCCCTCTAGGTCTAGGGTTAGTCCATTTTCTCTTAATTTCTATGTGAATTTTTCACTACGATCCGTTTTCCTCTCTGTTGATTTCGTCTCTCCATGTTTGAATGCGACGCATCTATGCTGTTATGCTAGGAATTGCATGGAAAATCATTGTGATCTAACCCAAATCCGCACAGTACGAGGCCGAACCTGTACACGACCCGAGCCTCTTAGGGATAGGTTAATTGGGAGTCGGCATTTGTGCTCGAGAACGCTATGAGCTGCAGCGACCTGCGGCGTCCAAGTCAGAGGTGAGCGATGAACTTCGCCGAGGGAGGTTGCTAGTTTAAATTGAAGCCCGTTAGGTCTTGCAAACAACGGCGGTGGCGGAAGTCAAGGAGTGGCAGACGTTGAGCTTTATTGCTTAACCGCCACGATGTCTTTGGAGATCGGCGTTTGGGGTGTTGTTGACTGGGAGTCGGCGTCTGTGCTTGATGATAGCATTTGGGGTCCTGTACGCTGGAGGCAAGGTTAATGTTGATGGATCATCCGTTTCAAATACAATCCAGCCACATATATTCCGGTGGTTGGGTGTCGGCGACGGTGGCGTATGGTTGCGGATGACAATGTTGCTGGGTGCGGCTCTGACGAATTTACATATAATTTTAATGTTACAAACACTCCTTTGAGCCGCCTGTTGATAGACTATTGTTTCTCCTCTTTGCCTCTCTTGTCTTGAAATATACATTTGCTGAAGCTGCTTTTAAAAACAAGAAGCAGAAATCCTTTCACTGATTGACATTGACAACCAAGATTGTGAACTGCTCTAAAAATAGTCAATACTGAATTGTGATGAATTAAGCAACCATTCTTGGAAAATAAAATACTAATTTAATTAGTTTCATATTTCCTCTGTTATTACATATGCCATATCTACTGTTCACCTTCTAATCAAAAGATGTGCACGTGTCTTTTTAGGAAATTGCTTGTGAAAGACTATTTATGTAAAAATGCCGGTTTAGACGAATAGTTTTTCAAGATAATAAAATTTTCCTTGTCTTGATAATTTCATATAACCGTTGTGTTGCAACGTATTCCAGGGGAAACCATGTGTTGTGATATATGTACCAACTTCGGCTGCCCTGGATTGGAGTCGGGTGTTCTTTACAGCGCGATAACAGTGCAACTTCCTCAATACTTCAAGACATGCCTGGTATGGAGAGATGCTTGCCACCCCGTGCTGCCCATCAGTTACTACCATATTGTTCACAGCGCGATAACAGTGCATCTTACTAGTGTATGTTTCTGATTGAGAAAATAGAAGTTTCTACCATATTGTTGGAATGGAATGCCTACATTTAAGAATTTAATGACATGTTTTCAATTTTTTGATGTACATTATTTTATCCAAATAGCAACCTGTTGAAAACAATTGGTACATATATGATAAGCGCTATCTGTCTTGGTTATACATGTCGGTATTCAAGGATTCCTTCTTTCCGGTTTGAAGATTTTTTCCCTTGCGCAGTATGTGCCATGCTATTGCAGGCAGCAAATCACTTCTTCAATCTATCAGTGGAAAGAGCAAGCATTTCAAGAAGAAGGAAAACAAAGGAATCCAGTACTGATCACCAACGACGATCTATCATATGAGGTATGCATCACCGATGAACACAACCGGTCAAAAATTCATGGACCTGGCTGGGAAAAGTTAATTAGTGACTACGATCTTCATTACCAAGATCTAGTCATCATAAACCTGGATACTGGGAGTTTGTCCATTGAGATAGATCTGAGACTCAGTGATTCTCGAGGAGGTCACAGGCCCCTTCCCAAACCATCACTAGGTAAGTGCACCAACTTCCATTCTGTTTTATCAACTACGTTTATCAGCATACTTTGGTGCTCCTACCCCTGTCCACTAAATGAATGTCATACTTACAGTCAAAGTTGTTTTGAAAATGTTTTATGCAATTCTGTTGATTATCATTCCAACTTGATCACATTCATTGAATTTAACCATTCCTTTTAAACTTAAATACGGAGTCCATCAGTTTAAACAAATTTGTTTGAAAATGAGTTATTTTTTCCATGCAGCTCTTGATTTTCTAAATGACTCGGAAAGGGAGTACGTTGAGAAGACAGTGTTTGGTCGAGGCGTAAACCTCTCATAAGACAATTTGGACAGATGATATACTATGTGTTTGAGTCTGACGACTTCCCCACCATACCCTTTGTGCAGCGTCTAAACGTCACCAATGTCATAAATGGTCGCCTGGTTAGTCATTGAATATTTGTTTTGATCCACTGCCATGGTTTTGTTTGCTATTTTCGATGTTTTATGTCCTTGTACATTGATTTTATCTAGTAATATCGGTACAATCTGCAGAGAATCTCGTCTGCCGTTGTGAGGCTTCTAAAGATGAACCTGGGATATCTACCTCAAAACGGTGGAATCATCCTAACAGCGATGTATGATGCAATAGAGACAAGCACAATGTACTCCATACGAACCGACGGCAGAATGGAGGTCACAGGTTTTTCAGATTTTTCCCGGGAAGCTCAGCTAAGTGTTGGTTCAATTGTCCTTGTCACAATTGAAAAGCGGTGGCCAACACTGGGAAACATGAAATTGCTGCGGATGATAATCAACGACCTTTCCTGATAGAGCGCTGTCGGTGGCTATACTTCCTAGTTCAGTAATTTATGTCTGTTTTTTGAACGGGTTATACACACCAGTTTTGTTATTTAGTTATGTCATGGTATGTAACTGAGCATATAATTATGTCGAAGAGGACGGTGGTGAAAATTTCCTGTAAAAGAAGGTGAAACACTTACAGTAATAATGGAGAATGATAAATGGAGTCGCTGACTAATAATAAAAGGATTCGCTGACTAATAATGGAGAATGTATGGCTGTGGTGAAGTGTGTTTGAGAATAGTTTAGTGACGTTGCTAGCTCCCCATGTTAGTAGTATACATAATTTTCACTATGGTGCTCCGCATAATATCGTCATGCCAAGTAGTTTGTGAAGGAAATATGCCCTAGAGGCAATAATAAAGTTATTATTTATTTCCTTATACCATGATAAATGTTTATTATTCATGCTAGATTTGTATTAACCGGAAACATAATACATGTGTGAATACATAGACAAACAGATAGTCACTAGTATGCCTCTACAAGACTAGCTCATTAATCGAAGATGGTTATGTTTCCTAACCATAGACATGTGTTGTCATTTGATTAATGGGATCACATCATTAGGAGAATGATGTGATTGACATGACCCATTCCATTAGCTTAACACTTGATCGTTTAGTATGTTGTTAATGCTTTCTTCATGACCCATACATGTTCCTGTAACTATGAGATTATGCAACTCCCGTTTACCGGAGGAACACTTTGGGTACTACCAAGCGTCTGGCGTAATCTGGGTGATTATAAAGGAGTACTACAGGTGTCTCCAAAGGTACTTGTTGGGTTGGCGTATTTCGAGATTAGGTTTTGTCACTCCGATTGTCGGAGAGGTATCTCTAGGCCTTCTCGGTGATACACATCACTTAAGCCTTGCAAGCATTACAACTAATGAGTTAGTTGTAAGATGATGTATTACGGAAGCGAGTAAAGAGACTTACCGCAACGAGATTGAACTAGGTATTGGATACCGACGATCGAATCTCGGGTAAGTAACATACCGATGACAAAGGGAACAACGATGTCGTTATGCGGTTTGACCGATAAAGATCTTCGTAGAATATGTAGGAACCAATATGGGCATCCAGGTTCCGCTATTGGTTATTGACCGAGAATGGTTCTAGGTCATGTCTACATAGTTCTCGAACCCGTAGGGTCCATGCACGCTTAACGTTTCGATGACGAGTTCATTATGAGTTTATAAGTATTGATGCACGAAGGTTGTTCGAGTCCCGGATGTGATCACGGACATGACGAGGAGTCTCGAAATGGCGAGACATAAAGATTGATATATTGGAAGCCTACATTTGGACATCGGAAGTGTTCCGAGTGAAATCGAATTTATCGAGATGCAGGAGGTTACGGAACCCCAGGAACTACATGGGCCATAGTGGGCCTTGGAGGAAAGGAGAAAGGGCCAGCCCTAGGTGGCGCGCCCTTCTTCCCTAGTCCTATTAGGACTAGGAAAGGTGGGCCGCCCCCTCTCTCTCTTTCCCCTCAGGAATCCTAATCCAACTAGGATTGGAGGAATCCTACTCCCGAGGGAGTAGGACTCCTTAGTCGCCTCCTCCCTTGGCGGCCACCTCCCCTTGGCTCCTTTATATCACGGGGCAGGGGCACCCTAGAACACACAAGTTGATCTCGGATCTTTCCTTAGCCGTGTGCGGTGCCCCTTCCACCATATTCCACTTCGGTCATATCGTCATGAGCTTAGGCGAAGCCCTGCGCGGAGAAGTCATATCGTCGCGGAGCTTAGGCGAAGCCCTGCGTCGATGGAGCATCAACATCGTCCTGCACGCCGTCGTCTTGGCGAAACTCATCCCGACACTTTGCTGGATCGGAGTCCGGGATCGTCATCGAGCTGAGCGTGTGCGAGAACTCGGAGGTGCCGTCGTTCGGTGCTTGGATCGGTCGGATCGTGAAGGCGTCGACTACATCAACCGCGTTGTTATAACGCTTCCGCTTTCGGTCTCACGAGGGCGTGGACAGACACTCTCCCTCTCGTTGCTATGCCATCACCATGGTCTTGCGTGTTCGTAGGAAATTTTTGAAATTACTCGTTGCCCAACATGGCATCCGAGCCTGGTTTTATGCATGTCATATGCACGAGTAGAACACAAGTGAGTTGTGGGCGATATAAGTCATACTGCTTACCAGCATGTCATACTTTGGTTCAGCGGTATTGTGAGATGAAGCGGCCGGACCGACATTACGCGTGACGCTTACGCGAGACTGGTTTCACCGCTCCGAGCACTCGTTGCTTAAAGGTGACGGCGGGTGCCTGTCTCTCTCACTTTAGTTGAACTGAGTGTGGCTACGCCCGTCCTTGCGAAGGTTAAAACAGCACCAACTTGACAAACTATCGTTGTGGTTTTGATGCGTAGGTAAAACGGTTCTTGCTCAGCCCGTAGCAGCCACGTAAAACTTGCAACAACAAAGTAGAGGACGTCTAACTTGTTTTTGCAGGGCATGATGTGATGTGATGTGGTCAAGGCGTGAT
The DNA here is from genome assembly GCA_021605205.1 of Aegilops longissima. NCBI lineage: Eukaryota > Viridiplantae > Streptophyta > Magnoliopsida > Poales > Poaceae > Aegilops > Aegilops longissima. The sequence goes on from CM038680.1 coordinate 721,912,972, forward strand.
GCTATATTTTATTGTATGAGATGATCATGTTTTGTAACGAGTTATCGGCAATGGTGGCAGGAGCCATATGGTTGTCGCTTTATTGTATGAAATGCAAACGCCATGTAATTGCTTTACTTTATCACTAAGCAGTAGCGATAGTCGTAGAAGCAATATGTAACATCCCAAAATTCTAAATTTTGGAATGTTATAACTATGCTTGATTGTCTGATTGTTGGTTTGATGGATTGAGTGAAACTGATTGAAATTTGAAACTTTTGAAAGTTGAATGAGAGGGAATGAAATGACTTTCCCAAAACTTTCCCCTTTGCCTTTTGGATCCCAATGAATTCAAATTCATACCAACACCAAAGCCTAGAGTGAGGATGACATGACTTCTTCCATTTTTAAATGAATAGGGTTTTGGAAAAAGATTTGAATTTCATTTGGGAAGTTTTCAAATCCAAAGCTTTATGCAACTCAATGATTTTCATGAGGGAAGATAAAATGACTTCTTCAATTATATGAAATAGGAGTTGGAAGTTATAATGAATCAAGTTGAAAATCATTTGAAAGTGCTTTGAAACCCTCTTTCAAATTTTGAGTTTTGAATTTGAATTTCAAACTTTGGCATGTGGGAAACATTTCAAAAACTAAGCCTGATAAATACTTGATCAAAAGTATGAGAGGAGTAAACATGAAACTCCAAAAATATCAGTGAAAACAATGCCAAAAGATTTGGATTCAAATCTGAAATTTATTTGAATTTGAAAAAAAAATGGATTTTCATAAAGTTTGGATTTTGCCTTTGGAAAAATGTTCAAATGAAAGGGAATATTCCCCTGATCATTTTGGTATATATATACCCTATATAAAATATTTATAGTTTAGGTTTTATTTTGTTTTTGTTTTAATTAAAAAAATAAAGAAAAACCCCCCTCGGCGCCTGCCAGCCATGCAGCCACCTTGAGCCAGCCCAGCTCGCCTCACCCCTCGCCCGCTCGCCGAAACCCGTTGGCATCGGTCGACCGCTCCCCTCGCCCCTCTCTCTCTCTCACTGCCTCGTGGGCCCCGCCCCTCTTCTTCCCCCCGCCCCACGCCACGCCTACCTCGCCGGAGATCGCCGGATCCCGAAAGATCCGGGATCCCCGATCGCTCCCCCGATCCCCTTCCTTCCCCGACGAGGACCCCGCCCTATAAAGCCCCCTCCCCGCACCCCGTTTCCCCCTCGCCCCCTCGCCGGACCTCCTCTCCCTCCCGCTCGTGCTCGCCGGAGCCCGAGGCTCTCACCGCCGCCAAAGTCGCCGCCGACGACGCCCTAGCCCTCCCCGACCACCCCCGACGCCACCAGACCACTCACCGACCTCCCCCGCACCCGCACGGCGACTCCCTCGAGCTCACCGACGCCCGGAAGCCCCGACGCACTCCCGCCGCCGCCGCCGCCGTCGCCGGACTCCGGTACGTCGTCGGGATCATCCTCCCCCGTCCGATCCATCTTAGACGGCCACGATTAGAACCCAAAGAATATGATTTATTAAAAGAACCGGCCGGTTCGTCCGGTTTATTGTTAGGGTTTTAGTCGTTTAGCGGCCCGTTTTAGTTTTAACCCGAGGCCCGTTTAGCCTATCTAACGCACGAGGCACGATATAGGCCCATTAGGCCTTTTTCTTTTATTTGATTTTCTGTTTTAGCGAATAGTTTCAATTTTCAAAATGTGTATCTTTTATTCTGTTTAATATTTTGAGTGATTCTTTTTTGTTGGATTGCAAATTTTAGGTAGTTTCTGAAAAACATATATTTAGCTATGTTAAAAATAATTAAAAATGCTTTAATATTGTTTTAGTCAGAATAGCAAATCTGTTATAACTTTAGTTAGAAAAATTATTTTTGCATGATTCTTTTGCCATCACTTTATTTTGACATTGCCAAGCCCTAGAAATTAATTTGGGTATTTTAGGATTAATAAATAATTAATTCTAGGCAGAATCCTATTAATCCTAATTAATTGACTAGTTCCTGTTTTCCTAATTAATTAATTAGTAAATTAATTTATTTTTAACTTGTGATTAGTTATTCTAGGTTAGTTTCTGTCATTCCATTAGATGAACTTTTATTTGTAATTAATAAAAGTTTTAAATTAATTTTCTTAATGGAAATTGGATTAGGCCTAAAATGAGTTTTATAATAGCTTTTAAATTAATTCTTTTTGCTCCTAGTTGCTTAATGAATCCTTTTCTGTTTAGTTAACCTAAAACCATGACTAGGTTGTGTTAGAAAAATTTTGTTATATAAAACTATTTTAGCTATTGTTTGGAGTAGGAAAAACTTTGAAGTGGCCTTTCTTTGAGTTTTTCTTTTGGATTTGGTTTTGGTTGTTTTGTTGTGTTATGTTACCTTTGTTATGTTGTGTTATGTGATCCTATTGCTATGTGCTTATCATAGTTATTGTTGCCTCGGTAGAATTTCCGGTCTGCGAAGATTACTACTCTGAAACCCTAGTTCTTTCAAGATCGTCAACCGAGCAAGTTCACTTTGATCATTGCTTTCATACCTATGTTTTATTGCATTTAGTGGCACCTTTGCAACCACCCCTCAATAGTGTTATTGAATCCTTGTAGTTGAGTAGTATGCATGAGGTAGGAACCCACCACCTGATACCAAGCCGGGGCGTTATTTATTTTAATGCTACGCTATAGTAGGCGGGGTTTGGTATGAGTGCTCGGGAGTGGTGTGAGAATGGAGGCTCTCGTCAATGGCGACAACTCCGTGATGGAAATCTGCAAGGACTGCATCTTCAAGACCTCAAGACTTCAAGACTCGAGACAGGTTTCAATACACACTCTTTGGGTGAAGGACGGTTGACGGGCAGCCTGGAGAAACCAATGGTTGGCGGGATGCATGGAGAAGCGCCATGACATCTCGCGAAAGCTTCACCCAGACTCAAAGAGACGGAAGAATACTTCACGCCGGAAGCTTACTGTGCAACCGCAAGTCATTATGGGCTCGGCTTGGTTGACCTTGGTTGTGACTCTGGCTGGGGCGGTACTAGCAGATGTAGAAGGACGGTAGGATTGGATGGGTGCGGACGGTGGTCGAGGAACTCTTTGGAAGACCATGTTTGGTCATCTTGTTCTCAAACACTCTGAAGTGCGAGAACGTAAAGAGAGGATCGAATCTTGCGGGTAAAGTGTACAAACCTCTGCAGAGGGTTATAACCTAATCGATTAGCCGTGTCCCGATTCACGGACAATTTGAGCATCTGGACTTGGATCTATCTCGGAACTCTCAACACGGATTGATAACTTAATTGTGGGCAACTTATGATGATTTTGGGCTATGAGACATCGGTTGGCGGAACCATGTCATGATAGAAAACTCCATAGTACAGACTTCATTTATTCCTTTGATGTAGGTAAAATAAAACCAGCTTTTACATAAACAAAATTCAGATCTGAGCCACAAAGCCATATTGCATATAGTATAGTTTTATCATCTGTTCTTTTATTGTGATCTTGCGGTACATTCAATGTCTTGACCTACACGGCTGCAACGTATCATGTTGCGATATTTCCTCGACGAGTAAGAATTACGATCAGAGGTTACGGTCTACACTCAACCTGCCGATGGCGTTGATGGGACTCCACACCCGTTTGATTGTTTCAGCTGAGTATTATGAGGTATATATCATTTTACGTTATTTATACATGTGATTGCACTTTGATATATACATTGATGTCTTTGTGTGCCGACATCTTGATCCGAGGATGGCACGATAACACGTAGGCTTGACCGTCTGAGGTCGGGCGCTCTGAGAGATGGTATCGAGCACATGTTGACTGTAGGGCGTGACCTAGAAATCGGAAAGCCCTAGGACAGAAATCTCTAAAACTTTATTTTCAAAAGGATCCTTTACTTCTCGTCTTTTCTGATTTTATCGGATAGACCCTCAAATAGTTAGAATATACCCTTATCCTTGATCACCGGAGGATCAATCAAGGCGCTCAAGAAGGATTTGATCGGAGAACTGATGACCCTTGAGTAAAGAGGATTTCACCATTAGAATCTACAACAGTTGAAGACTCAAAGACTTGAAGGATCTGAAGAATTATTTGACCTTTAGAAGACCAAACCCTGCTATACACCTCGTTAGATGCGATGATTTTGTGAGCTGTCATTTGATTGATGTTTTCCGACAGCCCCAAAATAAAACTTGTTTCTTCAAAACTATTGGTTGTATTGTGTGTATATCCCCCCATCTCTCTCACTCACCCTAGAACCCTTGAACCCCATAGATGATGAATGAAGTTGGACTGATATTCTGGATCGAAGACTCAGCCGGAGGCGAGCTGTGGATCAGAACATGGAGAGTCACTTGGGAACAATTTGGTTTCAAGGAAGTATGAGGTCAATCGCTCTTGATGACTTTTACGAGAAAGTGCTGCAACCTGGTGGAAAATGCATCAAGCCATACAGGGATTTAATGGAGCAAGAACTTGGGAGGATTTCAAGAAGACCTGTTGAGATCACGTCTTATCCGGAAGCACCATGATACACCAGAATTAAACCTTGTGCTGCAGGATTTGCGGAGAAATAGGACACACCGGGAGGAACACAAGGATGGATGCCCTCATTGTGAGGAGAAACACCCACCGAGGAATGCCCAACTAGTCGGTGACTTGCTTCTGTGTGAAGGAACCACCCACTACCCGGTGCAAGTGTCACATTTACTCCACGGTGCAACGAACTATTCGAAGCAGGAAGATGGAATGAACGAAGCCCTCAAGGAAGACCTAGAAGAACCAAGAATGAATGAAAGTGTTGAAGACCTGGATGGAGAAGGTCTCAACAGATTTTACTCAATGCACTGCTATTCATGTGGAGAAGAAGGACATTTTCACAAGATTGCACCAAGGAAAGAAAAGAGTATCCGGATACTTCCGACGAAACAATAGAGTTTGACCCACAGGAATAGAAGGATTGATCGAGCGAGAAACCGGGAAGAGAAAACAAAGACACCCTCGTAACAACCCAATTTCTGCAAATAGGGACAAGAGTCATATCACCTGTTTTGAATGTAAGGACATCGGGCATTATGCCAATCAATGTCCCGAAGGAAGCAAGGAACTCAAGCAGCGGGCACCATCTCCAAGAAGCCCAAAGACTTATCGAAAGTCATTTGTTTTCGCTGCAAGGAAGCAGGACATTATGCTACTAAATGTCCCAACAAGATGAAAGCTGTAGTTGAGTAGTTGGAATTTTGATATTGGAAACAAGAGTAGTAGAAAGCAATTTCATTTCATGAGCTCAATGAGTTGAGTTATGTAATAGATTACCCTGAGATTGTAATAGTTCATGACGCAATAAAGTTGTAATGTCACATGCTGAAAAGCTTTAAGGAGTTGTCATATTTTACCTTGGAAATTAATATTCGGATGAACATGGAAGAAAGTGA